>PVIY010020931.1:0-43240 GCA_004026745.1 Myrmecophaga tridactyla
TTGGAGAAGTTCATGCCTCACAGAACGTGAAATATGGTTGGGAGTACAAAGATTTCCCGGGTGGACAATTTAATAACAAGACAAGATAAATTTCATCCCTGAAATGTACTTCTCAGGCTGTTCTCCAGGAACCCTTCGTGGCTGTGGCGAAAGCAGAGTGCCCGTCGAGTGGAGAGGAGGGGCCCAAGGCTGGGGCATGGCGGGGGAGCAGATGTGCAGGTCTGGGGTGGGCAGTGGGGAGGAGTGCCTGCTTTGGGCCACACGCTGCATTGCTATCTTGTGTCACTCGGTCCAGAACAGATCCTACAAAAGATGAAATGAGACGTAGAAACTTAGGGGGTAGAGCTGGCTTTGAAGCCAGGTCGGCCGGCATTTCAAGCCCAAGTGGGACGTCCCAACTCATCTGAATGCTATTATGTGACCTTGGGGCAAAAGCATCAGTTTCCTCCTCTGTGAAATGGGGACACACAGACCCTCCTTGCTGGTGGTAGTGGAGGGCAGGTGGGAGGAGGGAGCCCCTCAGGGGAGAGCCCAGCCTCAGCCCGTCCCCAGGCCACCTGGCTGTCCCCTGCACTCGGGTCCCCTTTGGCCTTGGCAGTGCTTCGCGCTGAGCTGGCTGACGAGGGGTGGTGATGACAAGTCCAAAGACTAGGCGAGGATGGCCGGTCCTTCCCCGGGGGCAGAAAGGGGTTTGTCACATGTCCAGAGTACACCCTCCCTGCTCCTGACATGTGCTGGTGAACTGTCCTGGGCCAGTGTCTCCGACTAAAGACCTGACATGCCTCCGCAGCTCCAATAGCCGCCGCCTTCCACAAGCCGAAGCTGCTGAAACCGCAGAGGAAAGTCACGCTGGTGAGTGGCCCTGTGCCTTCCTGTCACTGTCCCTGTCGATGCTCCAGCACACTTCAGGGCCAAAAAAGGACCTTTGTGGGCTCAAAGCAGGATGGACGTTCTTGGAACTTTTATCCCAAAGCTGAGGAGTTCTCTGTTCTTGGGTCAGCTTTTGAGCCAGCTTTTCTCTATACTCAATTTTAAAATTCCATCGGGGCATTTCAAAAAAAGCCCAGTGGAATTCCTACTTTTGTTGTTGTTGTTTTTATAACAGCTTTGTTGAGATAAATTAGCATAGAAGATTCACCATTTTAAAGCATATAGTTCAGTGGTTTTGAAACAATATTCACAGATTTTTTTTTTAATTTTTATTTTATAACATATATACAAATCAAAGAAAGAAAAAAGCAGTAGTTTTCAAAGCACTCTTCAACAAATAGTTACAGGACAGATCCCAGAGTTTGGCATGGGCTACCATACCACCATCTCAGATTTTTCCTTCTAGCTGCTCCACAACACAGGAGGCTAGAAGGATTATTTTTCTAATGCCACAATTGACTGTTTATTTTTCTTTTATTGTGAAAAATAATTATATACAAAAAAGCAATAAATTTGTAAGCACATTGCCACATTAGTTGTAGAACAGATTTCATAGTTTGGTACGGGTTGTGGTGCCACAATTTTAAGTTTTTACTTCTAGCTGCTCTGAGATACTGGAGACTAAAAGAAATATCAATATTATGATTCAGCAGTCATACTTGATTGTTAAATTCTACTTTCTCTCTATAACTCCACCATCACCTTTGATCTTTCTCCCACTCTTTAGGGGTATTTGTGCTATATGCCCATTCTAACTTTTCAATGGAATTACTTTTTAAAAATTTTTTTCAATGGTACACTTAAAAAGGACAAAAAAAAAAAGCCATACTCAAAAATATTTAAAATAGATAGCGATCCTGCTTATATAAATGTTTTAGTTTGCTAGCTGCCAGAATGCAACACACCAGAGACGGATTGGCTTTTAATAAAAGGGGATTTATTTCACTAGTTCTTCAGAGGAAAGGCAGCTAACTTTCCACTGAGGCTCTTTCTTACACGGTGTATTAATTAGGGTTCTCTAGAGAAATAGAGGAAACACTCAGGAAACAGGAAACACTCGCAAATATAAAATTTATGAAAGTGTCTCATGTAACTGTGGGAACACAGAGTCCAAAATCCGTAGGGCTGGCTGTGAAGCTGACGTTTCCAATGGAGGGTCTGGATGAACTCTGCAGAAGAGGCTTGCTGGCTGAAGCAGGAAGAGAGCCTGTCTCTTCTGAATCCTCCTTAAAAGGCTTCCAGTGATTAGATGAAGCATCACTCATTGCAGAGGACACTCCTCTTTGGCTGATTACAAATGGAATCAGCTGTGGATGCAGCTGATGTGATCATGATTTGATTCTGTGAAATGTCCTCATTGCAACAGACAGGTCAGCACTTGCCCAACCAGACAAACAGGTACCATCACTTGGCCAAGTTGATAAATTAACACCATGACACGTGGGAAGGCACAGGGCGATCTCTGCTGGCTTTTTCTCCAGGCCTCTGGGTTCCAACAACTTTCCCCGGGGTGATTCCTTTCTGCATCTCCAAAGGCCTGGGCTGAGCTGCGAGTGCTGAGATGAGGTATGCTGAGGTGCCTGGGCTGTGCTACCTTGAGCTCTCTCATTTAAGCACCAGCCAGTGAAATCAAGCATTGTTCATTGCAGCAGGCACGCCTCCTAGCCGACTGCAGATGTAATCAGCAACAGATGAAGTTCCGTATCATTGGCTCATGTCCGCAGCAACAGAACTAGGCTCCTTTACCTGGCCAAGTTGACACCTGAATTTAACTACCACAATACATTTACCCAATAACCCCGAGATGGCAGAAAAGCCTTCTAAAGAATGTTTTTGCGTTGTAGTTTGAAATCATTTTAGATTTATGGTAGAGTTGTACTGGTGGCACATTGAATTTCCACTGACCCTTCTCCCAGCATCCCCTAATGTTAGTAGCTTATATAACCATGGCGTTTTGTTGAAACTCAGAAATGACCATCATCCATTCTGTCCACTACACTTCTGACTTGACCCAGATTTCCCTGCAGAGGAAGGACGAAGGTCTGTTCCCTGCTCCAGGATCCACTTCTGGACCCTTGCGGCATGTAGTTGTTCTTACTCTCCTCCCATCTGTGCCTCCTTCCCGCTCTTTCCTTGTCTTTTCCTGGTCTTGATACTTTGGAGGAGTAGAGATCAGGTGTTTTGTAGAAGGTCTTTTAACGTGGGTATGTCTGGAGTTTTCTCATGTTTTAGAAGTTACGGATTTGGGGAAAGAACAGTCCAGAGGTGCTGCCCCCTTCTCATTGAGCCCTTTTGGGGGTACATCTGACGTCCATATGTCTCGTTAGCGGCGACCAGTTGGTTAAGCTGGTTAACTGCGCTCTGGAGTCCCCGTGTTTCCCTCCCCACTCTCTCTTTGTTAGAAGCGGGTCACACTTATGGGGGTGGGAGGTGAGCTCCATCTCCTGAGGGGAGGACCAGCAAAGCTTTGGTGGGCCTATGAGCAAACCACCATGGCCACAAAGGCGTGTTTTTGGGGAGCTGCATCCAGGCTGCGCAGCTCTGTTTTCCACCTTAAGCTTTCACCCACCCTTTCAGCTTCCAGCAGTGGAACTTGCCCACAGCAGGTATTACTGCACTGGTCTAATGGTGATTTTCTCTTTCCCTCGTTCCGTTTGTGTTTATTAATTGGGATTGTTCTGAAAGGAAGAGGTGCCCTTTTCTCCCCATTCATTCCCTTATATTAGGATGGATGGATGTTTATTTAACTTTTCTACGTTACAATCCTGCCATATTCCTATTTACATTTATATTTAGCTGTGGTGTATGTGTGAAACAGAAAGAGAGGAGGGAGAGGGAGAAGGAGAGAGAGAGAGAGAGAGAGAGAGAGAGAGAGAGAGAGAGAGAGAATTGGCTGTCCTATTTTGAAATATGTGTACACTGCAAAGGCCTAGAAAATCCTGAAGGAATAGAGTGATTTGGAGGATTTACTCACCAATTATCAAGATTTACATTAAAGCTACTGGAATATATATGATATCGTACTGGTGCGGGATAGAGAAATAGACCAAAGAAACAGAATAGAGAGCCCTAAGAGAGACCCACATACACTCCATCGTCACTTGATTTATGACAAAAAGTGACATCGCAGCATGTGAAGATGGGATTCTCTCTTCAGTATGTGGTGTTGGGTCAACTGGACAGCCGTCTGAAAAAATGATCCATGATTTCATTCCATGCACAGAAATTAGAGGTGGATCATGGACTTACATGCAATAGTTAAAACAAAGCTTCCTGAAGGTAACTTCTTCACAACATTGGGATAGGCAAAGATTTTTTAAACAAGACATATAAATCACCAATGGTAAAATAAAAGATTAAAAATTTGGGTCATATTAAAATTCAGAACTTGTGTTTATGAAAAGATACCAATAAAAGAATGAAAAGAAAGGCACATATTGGGAGAACTTCTCTGCCATGCATATCCCTTAAGCAGGATTCATATCTAGAATATATGAGTAACACCTAGAAATCAGTAAGAAATAAAATGACAACACAAAATGGACATTAGTCTGTTACTTTGTTAGAAAAAGATACAAATAACCAATAATCACATAAAAATATACTTAACCTCATTGAATCATGGAAATGCAAGGTGAAACCATAAAGAATCTCAGTCCTACACCTCCCAGGATGATTAAAATGAAATATTTGTGTGATTTAATTATTTTGCATGTGTTTCTCTGATCCATTTGGAATATAGGAATGGACCCAATTTTATCTGTTTGTCAGATTTTTAAAATTTTACTGTATGTCTCATATTTCAACAATGATTACTTGCCAATTTCATTAAATCTCACTATAGACTGAATAATTATTTCAACTTATCTCTAAGTTTTACTGGTTTTAGTGTTTATTACCCTTTCTTAAATCCTATGTGTTCCTCCCAAATATCTTTATTCGCCTTTACATTTGAGCAATTTGTCTGTGCATGGATTGCAGTTTGTCTAGATTCATCAAGCTTTTCTACTTTTTGTGCACTTTGACTTTACTTCCTAATGTAAATGCCAAACTCCTTATCGTGACCTATGATGACATGTGCTGTGAGAGCCACATGCGCCATTTTTAAAATTTTCCAATAGCCACATCAACAAAGAATGAAGAAACAGATGAAACCAATTTTAATAGAATTTCTCTAGCCCAATATGTCACAAATAATATCAATATCAAAATTATTAATGAGATAGTTCATGTTCATTCTGTTGTCTGAAGCTGTTGAAATGCAGTGTATATTTTATACTTGCATTGCAACCCAGGACCACATTTCTAGTGCTTTAAGCCACAGCTAGTGGCTGCCATATTGGAAGGCTCAGCCCATAGAGGATCCAACCTCCATTACCTCTTGAATGTGATTTCTATCACCATCCTTTCCCTTCCTCCCCTCCAGCCACGCTGGCCTCTTTGCTGATCCTTGAACATGTTGCATAGGTTCCTGTGCCAGGACCTTTGCATTAGCTGTCCTCTCTGCCTGAAAAGTCCTTCCCAGCCCGTCTTAACCTTTAACCCCAATGGTTTCTGCTCAGACCTCCCCATGATCGTGGAGCCCTCCTGATCTGCTCTACAAAACGCCACTCACCCTTTGATGAGACTCTCATCCCTACCTTGACATGTTTGATATTTATGGTGTTTTGATATTTATGATGTCTCCGACCAGTAGGCAAGGTCCTAGAAGGCAGGGACCCAATTGGCACCTGCAACAGCATCTGGCATGGTGGGGGGATTGTTAATGGTTCTGAAACACCAGCTCTGTGAAGTGGACTCTCGAACTCCACCTTAGATGCACACAGCAAGCCTGAGAGGAAACTGAGAGCCAGCAGTGGAGACAGTAGGTGAGCTGCCTGAGGTCACGCAGCTTGTACAGGTAGACAGTCAGGACTTGATCGTGGGTCTTTCTGAATCCAACACATAAGCATTTCCCTGAGATTCAAAGCCTTCTGCAGAGTGGGGCTGGGCCTCCCTGCTCCATGGTCATGGTCCTGGAGTCCTGCCATGACCCACCCAGGCTCCTGAGACTTACAGCCACCATGCCTGGGTTTTCCAGTGTTCCACTAGAGATGCTGGTTCACTTATTTTCCAAAGAGGGTCTTTCTTTAGCCTGCAGTGAATTGTGGGTTCCAATGGGCTTTCATAGAGTGTGAGTCCCTCTGCTTCAAATCATCCAAAAGTTCCCATCGACTCTGTCCTGTTGTCTATCCCTGTCCTGTTTTCAAATGGAGCAGCAGAGTCTTTTGCTTATTTAGATAGACCTTAAGTCACCCAGTGGGCTTTTGGAAACTCCATGGAATATAAAGAATAAACCACTTTCCTAAAACTACCAGCTTCCCTGGGCCTTGTAACAGCCTCATTCCCACCCATAAGAATCAATCTCCTCAAGCTGGATGGGTGAAATCAATCTCCCCTCTTAACTGTGCACAATACTCCACATATGTGTGTATGTGCGTTTCTTAGATCATTTCTTCTTAATTCAGATATTTATCAACAACCTCAAGAATGACAACACCTCATCATTTTCTCACCTTATGGTCTCTCTAATTTGCTCGGGACTGACTATCTCTGGCCTGATCTCTTACCCCTGGTAATAAAAGAAGCAGATGTTTTTCCTAGTTCCATTGATATATCCCAGGGGATCTACATGTCATCATGTTCAATGTTCACAGTAAGATTATTTCTCCCAGCTTTGCTTATGAGGACACACCGATGGTCCGTGTAAAAAAAGTGATCGAGTTCCTGCAACCCACTGGGGATCCCGCTCAGTCTCCTGTGAAGACAGTGGGCTGCGATTTGTGTGCCCTCAGGACTTTCTTTAGTCTACAGCCCAGTGTGCCAGTGTGCCTCTTTTTCATTTATTCATTAAACAAAATTTAGGTGCACACTCGTTGGGCTCAAAAGAAAGTCTTAAGCAGTTTGGGGCCATTTATAAACAGACTGGATTCAACAGACATTTCAAAAACAGCTCTGGTCCCAACAGCAAGCTTTTGTTGTTGATTTGCTTCATTTGTGCTTGTTCGAGCTGGTTCCTCCCTTTGGGTGGAGACTTAGCATAGGAGATTCTTCGTCTTCATAGAAAGTAAACCAGGATGGTTATATGTGTTTCAAAAAGAATTCTTTGTTTCATGGAACTATTCCCAGTAACGTTTCTTTAAATAGCAGTTTTCCTTGGTCATTCAAGATAAGAAGAGTTTTTTTTTTTTTAAATTATAGTAGCTTCTCTCAAAACATTTTATACCAAAGCATGATGAAGGAGAGCGGTGACCCAACTGGGCCCCTGTCTGACCCTCATTTCAGAGTCAGAGACATCAGGCCTGGTGTCTGCAGGTTTGGGGGGATACTAAGATTTATTTCCCCAGAAGGCCAGCCCTGACCTCGGTTTCAATTGGGTCGATATTTATCTCTCAGATCAATAAGTCTTGATGGTAGCCGAGACTCAAGTCAATAGGCACTTGTTGACACAGACCTTGGTGGGTAATTTAGAAAATAACTTGGCGGCAGCTTTTCCTTAGGGCCTGGTAGTGGTTTACGTGTTTAATTCTGGAATTGTTCTATTTTGCCAACATCTCTGAAAGGAAGCACTTTGTGGGGGGTGGTCCTGGGCCAGCAGAGCCCCCGACTCTTTTCCAGAGCAGTGCTGACATAGACCCACCACTATGGACTCATCGGCCAGGAAATGACAAGAGGACAGGAAGTCGCTGGCAAAAACCCTATTTATTGAGCGCTTGCTGTGTACCAGCTTCTAGGGTAGGTGCCTGAAGGCTCCAACTCGATACCGGGGGAGCTTTTTTCCTTTTTCCAAGATGACGTTACATTCTGGGAGAAGCCCATGTGGCAGAGTTTAATGTGGTGGGAAGGTTTGAAAAGTAAAAGGACAGAAAGGAAAATGAGATGAGAAAGGCATTTTAAACGTGATATAATTGAGGTATCAAAACTGCCTCCTCCCCTCTTAAAACAAGCTGCCATTTGCAGCCATATGGTTTGAGAGTTCTGGCTATCAGGGAAAAATGTCATGCTGTTCACAGGGCTTTCTGACCATCAAAAAGTGTGAAAAGTATGTCCTCATAACATTACATGTTTATAATTGGTCGTTATTCCAATATCATCAGTGGTTCTGAATCTTTTTTGGGGAGTTGGGGGGAAAGGGAACTCTTTCACAAAGGCTAAAAAGCCTCCCTCCAACAGAGAGGCATGTGCCATTTTCCTTTAAATTGGGGTCTGTGGGACCTCCATCTCTTCTCCCTGGCTCACGGGCCCAGCAGCAGAACTTCGGAGCCTACTGAGCTAATTTACACACTTCCAGGAAAAGCAGTCCTGGCTTCCTTGTGTCAGAGGAACCAGAGAAAGCTAGAGTGCATTTGACTTATTTTTAGTGCATTAGGTCAGTTATTGATTTAGAGACAGGGTGGAGGAAGAGAAAACAAGCAGTTTTTGTGATGTGGATCAAAACCTCAGTGTTTCAAGGAAAACAGAGACAGAGACAGAAGGTGGCCACACCCCAAACTTAGCTGGAGAAAAGCAGCATGCGTTCCTTAAGGCTTGATGAGCTCCCATGCGCTAGCTCACCAGGCCTCATCAGAGTAAATGCCCCCCTCAACCAAGCATCAGTCATTCAATCTCCTTGGCCAAGTTCTCACTGTCTCCAGTTAAGTCACCAGTACACAGCACTAGGACAGTTGGAAGGGTCAAGCACCTCTGTTGCCCAAGGAGAAAAGTAAGAGACTGAAGACAGAAGAATCAGGAATATAATGCGCTTAACATGAGTTTCCCAGTGGGGCTCTTATATCTGTTTCTTGCTCTCCAATCCATCCTTTGCATTGCTTCCTGGGGATTTTCTAAAACACAACGCCAGTCAGATCATTTCTCTGCTTAAAATATTCTAATGCTGCCCCCACCCCACCCTTGCCTCCAGGATGAAGTACCATTTTCTGTGAATGGCTTCCAGGCCATCATATTCTGCCTCCTGCTACCTTGGGGATCCCCCATCCCATGCAGATCCCACCTCCTGCTCCCCATGTCGCTCAGACCACCTGTCCCCACCCCACACCTTGTTCTCTGCATCGGCACCTGCCCCTCCCCATCTCGTCCTCCACACAGCAGCTGCTCAACTCCAAGGTGTGGCTCACCTCTCACTTTCTCTCTGTACCTCCTGCCCTTCCAGCCCTGTTCACCCCAAGGTGAGGTTCTCCCAGCCACTCAAGCGCTACCCCTTCTCGTCAGCCACCTCTGCATTGCCAGTTCTGGCAGGCAATTTCCATTGAGGTGGTTCTGCTCCTCCGTGGTGCTGATGCAGCTGACAGATCCTCTTTCTTGGACGTGATGGCACCTCTTCTTCCATCACCCTGGCCCACTGCCCTTCCTCCTGGCTGTTTCTCCTTCCCAGGCTGCTAGCTGGCTTCTTTTCCTCCACCACCCTCCATGTTGACATTGTCTGGGGTCCTTGAGCACAATCCCTGGAAGAGCCAACACTCTCACAGGTGTAATCTTATCACCTTTCAAGGCGGGGTCTTCCTGACAGTTCTAGACAGGGTCTCCTGGCCCCAGAAAGGGGCAGCTCCCTGGAGGCCCAGGGACATCTCCAAATCACTGCAGTCCATACCGAACTCATGACCTTCTCTTGTCCCTGTGCACTGGGCTATTCCTGTCCCAGGCAATGGTGGCCCCATCCAGATATCTAGGTTCATTCTTCTCCCTCATTCGGTACCCACTGGTGACTGAATCCTCTCTGTTCAGTCTTGGCAGCCCCAGGTATGTCCCTTTTCCCCTACGTGGCTGCCGCAGCTGGTTCCACCCCCTACCATCTTTGCCTTTTCTGTCTTGAGTGACTCTTCTCTGAGCTGCCGCAGTGCCTGGCTGAACTGATGTTCTGGCAGTTCCACCTGGCACTAAGTCACGTTTACCCGTCTGAATGCACATTGACTCTCCTGCATTAGAACTGCGTGGGTTTTGTATTTTTTTCTTTGCAAAGTGAATTCTATACTTTTTATACTGGAAAAGTCATGCCACTTAGAAATGTCAGTGCGTGCAGTAGAACCTGATTTTAAAGCCGGCTGGGATCTGTCTTCCCCTTGGGACCTGGGATATGCAACGTGAGGACTCAGTCAGCATTTGTTGAGTGAATAAACAAGCAAATGCAGGGATCTGAGGTTGGAGCTCAAGTCACTGCTGCTCCAATGTCCTAGGACCAGCAGCATCACCTGGGAATTTGTTAGCAAAGCAGATCCTCAGGTCCCACCTCACACCCACTGAATTCAAATCTGCAATTTTGCAAGACCCCTGGATGGTTCATATGGGTTGTAAAGTATGGGAAGCACTGCTCGGAGTAATTTATTAAACTCAGTAGCCCTCTGTGGCTGGCCATGTGCTGTTCTAAGGACAGAATCAACACTCTCCACTTTCCTGAGAGGCTTCCACTTGCGTTTCAGTGAGAGAGTTCAACCTGACAGACAGAATGGTGGATCTTCGAATTTATTAACAGAAAATTAAAGGTAAGAATCTGATTCTGAAGAGTATTGTGGCACTCCTTCATTCCTGAATGGCTCATTCCCGTCACAGCTCAGCATAGCCCACTGGTCTCCAAGGACCCCTCCTGGATAGAAGATTCTTGCCTGAGTTGACCTCAAGTTTCAACCAAGTCCACAGTAGTTCTGCCTTCTCTTATGGAAACCCGAGGGTCAGAACCCTCAAAATGAACAGAAGAGACACTTCATTCCATCATAGTTCAGAGGCAACCTGCCGCTATGAATCTACTTTTCCACGTTTCTATTCAAAAGCACGGAATCAGTAGCTCAGGGCTGAGATGCCATGTCCTGGGGCAGTGTTTCCCTGATGTTGGAAAGACAGCCCTTTCCACAGCCCTTCTTTTCACCGTCGAGTAGGCACTTCCAGGGCGGAAAAAGCTTTTCCCCTGCTCGGTAGCAGTAAAGGGCTTCGAGGCATTTTAGACATCACTGATACAATTCTGAGAGGATTTTTATAATAACCCAAATCCCAGCAAAATTATTTCCAGAGGATATGCATTTCAGGTTTCTTGAAGGATGTTTATAATAAGCGGGAAGATTTCTCTTGTTGTCGTTAATGCGCTAGAACGGATTTCAGTTAAATTTTACATGAAAAGGATATATTAACCTGCATAAAATATGTTCATAATCTCGATTTAAAATTAAAAAGGAGAAAAAAAACATGCAGCCGCATGTACAATATATTGCCCCAAGTAAAAGCCTTGGGAAAAAAACAAAAACTTTGCTTGTACCACGCTTGTCCCATTTTTACAGAGATAAAAATTCTATGCCCCCCTCGGCGCACATGCAGATCGCATTATTGTCAGTGCAAGTTATGTATGTAGACTGGAGGGGAGAATCAGTGCCGAGACTTCGGAAGGATGAGTGGGAAACACAGAAGTCATTTGGTTTCATGGGCCTCCCTCCAGTCCGTAGAGAGCAGGCGGTGGGGGTCTTCTGTAAGCTGGCAGTGCTCTTAGAGGCGAGATCAGGCCACTCCCACTGTGGAAGTGAGAACATTTTGTATTATGGGATCTGGGAACCCTGAAAGAACAGCTGTCATTCCCCCACACAGGCGGCCTGGTGAGTCCTAAGTCTCCTCTGCTGCCTTGCATCCTTCCCAAAGCATTCCGCATTCACCTTGCTGTTTCCGAGGCTGGTGGAAGCTTTGATTTGTTAAAGATGGGTTGAGAGAAGCAGTTACTTTCGAGGAGTCTTCTTTGATGGGAAGGCACATCCCATTAGGAGTCCCCTTTTTAGGAGACGATGGGAATTCTACTCTGGAATAGTGGCAGAGTGAGTTGGCCTCAGTCTGTTCTAGAAAGGTAATGTGGCTTTGCGTTTTGAGGAGGAAGGCGACTTTGGAAGAGACCATCTCAGTGCTGTGTTTCCCTTATCTACCGCAGCATTGATTCATTCAGATCATCTTCCATTCTTTCACACACTCATTCCCCACTCATTGTCTGAGCACTGTGTCAAGTGCTGGGTACATAGGAGCTGGAAACTGGGGCCACCTGACAAAGAGGGACACACAGCAGAAATGGGATCTGGGAGCATGGTCTAGGCTTAAGATGGGTCCCAGCTCAGCAGGTCCCCTAAATAGCCACACCTGGGGCTCAGCCATCCTTCTCCCCAGCGTGTCCCCATGCATCCTGGTGAAAAGTCTCTTTCATTATAAAACCTTAGTTTTGAGTACAGAATATTTGAAAGTTGTTATTAAAAGACATTTTCAATCTCAAATAGAGAATACTATGGAAGTGCCATTTGGAGAAAAAATGCACATCATATCTGTAATATCAAGCTAGGTACTTAAAAATATTAGGAAGACAGTTTCTTTGTGAAATTTGATGATAATGGTGTTGGTGAGGATGATGATGATGGAGGACAGTGATGACGGAGGATGATGATGACGGAGGACGATGAAGACGGAGGACGATGAGGATGGAGGACGATGAGGACGGAGGACGATGATGACCTAGGACGATGAGGACGGAGGGCAATGACGATGTTGGTCACAATAATGATGGCTCTCATGATGACCGTGACCACACTTACCGAGCACTTCTGTAGACAGGTACTGCCCTAGTGCTGTCCCACGTATCCCACTGAACCCTCAGCCAACCCTGGGAGGTAGTTTATTGCTTCCATCTCATGAACGAGAAAGGGAAAGTTTTAGTTTAGAGTTTAGAGGTGAGCACCAGCATGAAATTGCCCACTGGTCAGTGGCCATGCTGGTCTCACTGGACGCTTGGGCCCAGGGTGGAAGTGAGGAACTCGTGTATTAAGGAGTCCGTTAGCCTTGTTCCAGCCTCACTGGAGGGGTAAAAAACCTCCTGTGAAATCTGCAGCAGTGATTCTAAGTGTAGTGGTGGAGCATGGCTGGCAATTCAGAATCATGGGGAAGGCGTGCACTTTCCATTAGTTAAAGTAGAAAGTTAAATCCCTTCCTTACATTCTCATTTCTCTGAGATGACCACTGTTACGATTTTGGCTTATGTTCTTCCAAATATTTTTCTATATATATACAAGCATATCTATATCTGTACATGCACACAATTTATACAAAATCAACGAGTGATGAGTTATGATCATGGCCACGGTTTATGATTCATCTCTCTGTCTACCTGAGGTCTCTAAAAATGCAGAAGCTTCATCCATTGAATTAGTTTTCTTTTTAACATCAAGCGCATTTTTCTAGGTCTGCACATCCAGGTCTGCTGCATTATTTTAATGACTGCAACGGGTTACAGGATCATCATTTAACTCTTAATTTGTCTAACTGATGGGCATTTAGGTTCTAATTTTTCACACTTGGGAAGGTTGCTGTAGTGAATATCCTTGTACCTTTAACTTTTTTATTGGTATTTCTGTGGGAGATGTATTTAGAAGTGCTGTTATTATGTGAAGGTATGTCCACATTTTCCAAAAGTGTTTTCCTATTTTGTTCCCCTGCCAACAAAGAATGAGAGTGGTCGTTTCCTCACAGCTCCCCGCAAAGCAGCAGGATTTCTCTACCTATCTTCCCATCTTTCTTTCTCATCCTATCCCGATCTCTCTCTCCTTCCTTCCCTTCCCCTGCCTCTCTCTTTCTCATTTTTGTCTGTCGTAAATATAAAAAAGAATTTTGTGTGCTGCCTCAGTATCTATCTTTCTTTGGTTAAATCACTACATCAACACTGACCTTTGGCCTGCTTAAGTAGCTTAACCAGGGGCATAAACTACCCCAGAGCTCAAACTTGCATCTGCAGCCACCACCCACACCATCCATCTTACCCAAACCCACAGCTGGTCTCAAATTATAAGCTCATCATCACTACCACCCGCAGACCCCCGATACTTTTTCTTTTTCATGCATTTTGCTTTAAGCTAACCAGACCTTAACTTCCATGGGAAATCCACTACCTTCCATTCATGGACCCAATAAAGGCACAAGTCCACAGTCCCTCTCTCTCTGCCTGTGTGCTCCCTGCCTGCTGGTTGAGTCACCCAAGCTGATTGTGCTTCCGGTTGATCCCTAGTAGTCCTCTCTCTGGGACCTGGGAATAACACTCTCTCTTTTCTCATGCATTTTGCCTCAGTTTCCCATTGTAATGCAGCTGACTTCTAAGTGGACTCAAACTTAAAATGTAACTTACCTAATTGAAAACTCTGTCTGTCTATCTATCTATCTATCTATCTATCTATCTATCTATCTATCTATCTATCTATCTATCTATCTATATCTATCTGTCTGTCTGTCTGTCTTTCATCTATTTTAGTTTCTGTGGCTGCTCATGCAATAGTTTGGATTAAGTGATGGGAATTTCTTAGCTCATGGTTTTGAGGCTAAGAGAAAGTCCAACTCAAGCCATCATCCAGGTGATGCTTTCTTCTTTAAGATTGGAGTTCTGGGGCTGGCTTCCAGTGATCTGTGGTCCTGGACTTCTCTGTAACGTGGTAAGCACATGGTGGTCTCTCCTGGTTTCTTCCTTCTCTTCTGGGTTCCATTAAATTTAAGCCTCTGGCTGTTCCCTCTGGGTTCCATTAAATTTCAGCCTCTGGCTGCTCCCTCTGGCTTTCTCTCTCTCTGCGTGAATGTCATTCCTCTTGTAAAGGACTCCATTAATAGGATTAAGACCCTTCCTGATTATGGTGGGTCACACCTTAACTGAAATAACCTCACTAAAAGAGCCTACTTACAATGAGTCCACACCCACAGGAACGGATTAAGTTTAAGAACATGTTTTTACTGGGGCACATACAGCTCCAAACCAGTACACTATCATCTGTCTCTCTTTGTCTACCTCTTATGTGTCTGTCTATCCATCAACTCATCATTTATTTGTTTGTTTTCTTTACTAGTTGTGGGTTTACAGACCAATCATGCATCAAACAAAGGATTCCCACAAACACTCTATTATTATAAACACCTTCTTTCTGTTGGTGTGGGATATTTGTTACAATACTACAATAACTGTAGTTCACGGTTCAAGTTAGGGTTCTCTGTTTGTATAGTACGGTTTCATGGATTTTTTAAAAATTTTATTGTTACCATATGTGCAATCTAACATTTCCCCTTTACTCACGCCGGATATTTATTTCAGTGCTGTTAATTGCATTCACAATATTGTACAAACACCACCACCATCCTCTACCAAAACATTTCCGTCGTTCCAGATAGGAAGCCCGTACATTTTAAGCCTTAACTTCCCTTTCCCTACCTCCACCCCATCCCCTGGAGACCTATATTCTACAGTCAGACTCTATGAGCTGGCTTATCCTAATTATTTCAAATCAGTGAGATCATACAGTATTTGTCTCTGTCATTTACACGATCAAATTGAAGGCCATGTGCAGATTTTATGACACCATGCTGTAGGACCCAAGTCTCCTACCTCTCAGCAGAGTTCTCATGGAGATCTTGGGGTCTTTTCCCGAGAGAAGCTGAAGGAGAGGAGAGTTCCACGGGCAGAGTGCACCACCCTCCTAGCAGACCTGAAGCCTGTGATATCTACGTGGGGAGGGTTTTGAATGACAGCATCAGACTGACTGGTTTTCTTCCATTCTGTTTTACACCGTCACTCCTTCATTCATTTAGAGCTGTGTATTGAGTGTCTCCTGTGTGCCAGGGTGTATCTGAGTCAGCTGTCCTTCTAGGAGCAGGGGAAACAGCCAACGATGAGCTCCGACTCACGCCTGCCCCCTTGGGAAAGCTAATCTCTTGATAGCTTGTTATCAGCCATGGTGGGGACATCTCCACTTGCCAGTTAGGGAACATTACAAATCGGAGCTCTTTCCTGGAGGAGCTGATTGCTAAACAGTTATCAGCACACCACCAGATACAGACAGCAGAGTTAGTCTGACAGTCCCGGCTTCCATGGGTGTAGTTAGTGGTGTAGTTAGGCGCCTGGCTCTAGCAGCTGCAGTTGCTCACCAGCTGTCGACCTTGATTTTGCCATTTCTTCGCCTTAGTCTGTGTAACATGAGGACAAGAAGAGCCCCTCCCACGCAGTGTCATTGCATTAGGTGCACTTTACGTGCCTCTATTACATTCCAGTGGGAAGACAGAAGACAGTCAGATGTACAATATTTCAACATGCTGGGGGCGATGAGTGCTTTGCAGAGCAGTAAGGCAGGGTCAGGGGAGCCTTGGGGGGCTGTGTTGGATGGAGGAGGCAACGTTGGGGTGAAGACCTGATAAAGCGAGAGAGCCAGCCCTGCTGTCCGGGGGAGAACATTCCAGACAAAGAGCATAGGCAGGGCCATGGCCCTGAGGTGGCCCTGGTCAGGGAGCACCATCCAGGTATGTTCAGGGGTGGCTGGAGCTATGGGGGGGCCATGGGGACATGTGGGGCAAGACGAGGTCTCCTGGGGGGTGTGGTGGTGGAGCCAGGGTTGAGATCACTTCCTGCCCTTTCAGATGAGGACTTCCAATCTTATTCTAAGTGTGATGAGAAACCACTGAGGAATTTGGGGGAGGGTAGTGGTGAATGACTTACATTTTTAGGAGGATGATTTCTGCCCACTATTAAAAAATAAAATCACTGGATTTATTTGGCACTGGCCTGAGGCCCAGGGGCATCCCTTAGCAGCTGGGCATATGATGTTATCCAAAAGGCCCCCCAGTGTCTTCTTCTCTCTGCCCCTAAATATTTCAAAGGAGCCAATTGTTGAAACACCATTTGCTTGTCATCGGTGATTTTAAAGGGAGTAATAATATATAGCCACAAAAATCATAGCATACCTGCATAACATTTACTATATATCCCACGTGTTTTAATACATTTATATGTTGTCTCTTTGCATTAAATATCACCAGCTATTTCTGCACCAATGGGCTCACTGCCCAATGTGCACAGAAGTCGATGCTGTGACACCAGGATTTCAAGGAAAGAAATAGTTTATTGTGAGGCAGCCCAGCAGCACACAGGAGGCCAGACTCAGATCTGTCTTTCTGAGGCAAAGTGGTTGTGGATGTTTATATGGTTTGGAGAGGGTTGGTCTAGTGGAGCGATACAGGATGGGATGAGATGAAGTGGGTCAAGGGTCAGTGTTATATAGACCAGGTGCTGTCATCAGTCATGCTAGTTAATACGTCGCATGTCCAAAAATGGTGGCTTAGCATGATTTTGTGGGTGTGCTTTTACTATTTTAATTAGGTATAGGTGACTTCAGGGTTTCTTCTGTCTCTGCATGCCCCCATGGCTAGAACTGGCCAGAACTCACATTAGCAGGTGCTTCAGGGGAAGAGGAAAACAGGAACTTAACTTGCGGGGAAGCAAGCTTCTTATGAATGAACATAAGGAGGCGGGAATTCTAAGAAAAGGGAAATGGAAACTTCTGCAAGCCAATATAGCAGTGGCTACTTTGGAAAGTGGGTTAGAAAGTGGCGGTCTCATAACCCTGTGGGATATTATTCATCCCAATTTTACAGATGAAGAAACAGAGGCACAGAGAGGTTAAGTAATTTGCCCAAGGTCACACAGGGACTAAGTGACACGACTTCTGACTCCAAGAGTCCATACTCTTTTCATTTTTTGTTGTCTTTTTTTAAAAAATAGAACAGTTGTAGGTTCATAGAAAAAACATGCAGAAAATACGGAGTTCCCAGAACCCCCACCCAATTATTAGCACCTTGCATTAGTGTGATACATTTGTTACAAATAATGGAAGAACGTTATCTTAATTGTGCTGTTACCTGTAGTCCACGGTTTACAGTAGGGTTCACCGTTTGTGTTCTGCAGTCCTAAGGTGCTTTAAAAATTTTTTTTTCTAGTAACATATATATAACCTAAGATTTCCCCCTTTCAACCGCACGCAACTGTGTAAGTCGGTGCTCGTAAGCCCCTCTGGACAGACCATAGCCAAGTCAGATGGGTCTTGGAAGATGTTCAAGATTGCAGTGAATCCCCAGAATCTTCAGACTTAAATCCTCTGTGCAGAAGCAGATAACTGAGCACTCTTGCTTTTTCAAGGCAGAGACATCCTCTTGAATAATGTTGCCAGGAAAAATACTTTGGGAAGGGAACTGGGAATCCAGACATCTGCAGTCTCTGGGGACGGGAAAAAGAATGACCATATTAGATCATGGGAACGATTGCTGTGGGACTTTGGAAAGTCTCATGTATCAAGACACTGCCAAGGGCATTATCTATAATTACATTTGAGCCTCCAAAACCTAAGGCGGTGAAATTCAGAGATTTCCGCTGGTCTGGGGATTTACAGACCCTCAAGCAGCGGAGCCCTCTGAGCCTATAATATTTCACACGGGCCTTTAGCAGGCCCTACCCTTGCTCACCTCTGTGTTCTCAGAGGGATTAGTCTGTAGCATGTGACTTTCTGCCTTGTCAAATTCATTCTGGGAGTGTCCTCTGCTAAACATCCTCTGGATGCTCTGGGTTAAGACAGGATGAGACCATGCTCTGGTGATGATTTCTGAGTGACTTCAGCCAAGCCCAAGCTGCCTGCAAAGCTGGATAAGACTTTGAATTCCTTGTCTCCATCTGAGGCTTCTCTTCTGGGTTGCGGGTCCTTGTTTTTCCCTTTCTAATCCTTCCTAGTCCCAGAGAACTCTGGGTTAGGACTTTCTTGTATATGGGTAATTCTGGGTTAGGGCTTTTCGTCACTGGATAACCACACAGAGTCAAGATTCATCAATGGCTACTGTAGGGAATAAGGGAGGGTTGAGGGGTGTGTCTCTGTGAGTGCCTAGATACCCACATGCAATGGCCCAGGGCCCCATCTTTAGACACTGGCTCAGTTTATAGAGTTGTGCTAAGTTAGTAGTATAGTTGAGGACTGCAACTGAAGTCCAGCCCTCCCCTTTGAGTGAGGATGCTTGGATGAGTTACGCTGCTAGAGCCAGAGGTCCTAGTGGACCACTGGACTTAGCTCCAAGGAAGTAGGGAGGATAGAGCTGACATTTGGCTCCAGCAGGTATCTCAGAAATCTTCAATAGACTTCTCCAGTTCTGCCAATCTGAAATCTATTCTATTTCCACCTGTTTAAGGGGCGTCTCCAATCAGGAGCCTGTTACTACTTCACCCGCAGCCTGGCCAAAGCAGATCCTATTACCCTGTCATTTCTAGCCTGTGCTGATAAGAGGGACCACTTGCTATAGTTTTGGAGGGTAGGAATCTTGGGGAACTGTGACTGAGGAGTGAGGTGAAGGCATTCCAGTGTATGCCTCTTCTCCCTCTTTGCCCCTCCAAGCAATCATGATTCCATTGTATTTGCCTTTGGAGTGTCTCTGGGTCATGGGCCGTGATGTTCTCTCTCCAAACCAAACCTTCTGACATCTGGTGAGGACAAAGCCAGCCCCTTTCTGTGCCTACCCGCACCCCACCTTTGTGGGTGCTTGCACTTCCCACTGTGTGGTATGGGCCTGGTCCAAACCTGCACACAGTTTTTCCAATGATGCTTCCCCGTTGTGTTTGGAAGCTTACCATTCCCCTCCCTGAGATCTCATGTCTGCCTCTGGAGGAAGGACTGGCTGTCTACCTTACCCATATACGAGAAAGTCACATCAGAGTCGTCGCTGTGGACACCCACTGGGTAAGTGCTGGCTGCTGCGTTCAGCACAGCAGAGAGAAACGCCAGCCCAGTTGCAGGGCTATGAAGTCCGCCCCACCCAGCAATGGCTGCACCATCTTGAGCACGCTGCATGCCCTTTACAACCTGATTCTCTTGGAAGTGGGAATGGCAATTGTGCCCACCTCACAGGATGGGTGCGAGGCATAGTGGAGATGGTAAAACCCAGTTAACATTTGCTGAGATTTTTTTTTTTTTTTTTTTTGCATGGGCAGGCACCGGAAATCAAACCCGGGTTGCTGGCATGGCAGGTTAGAACTCTGCCTGCTGAGCCATCGTGGCCCACCCTTGCTGAACTTTTAATATGCATGGCAGGATGGCACTTCTTGGATGGTCCTCAGATGGCCTGTTCCTTAAACATACTCCTCTACCTCCCAAAGTCACATCTGGATTATTTCTTTCACTTCTTCATCTAATGTCTCTGTCTTGGAAAGGTCCCCTCCCCCACTTTTTAATTTAATATGCACATCAGAGAATTCTGTTCTTTTTTCACAATACATTTAATTATTAGTAAGTATGCGAATTATAAATTGAGTCAAGTTCATATCAAAGGCACTCTAATTCTAATCAAAACAATAGGGACTATAACATAGTTTTCTCTCCTGAGTTTGCACCTGCAGAGAATCCCTGAGGATCCTCCCTCAAAGAGAGACATAAGGCCCAGCCTCAGTTTCCTTGGTGGCTGTGTTTTCATGTGGGATGGATGCTGTTGGGTGGAGGAGAGAGTTTGTTTTACCAGGTACTCCTCTGTTGAATAAAAAATGAGCACTTACCTTGAAGGGGGAAGAGGAAGTCTGCCCCTGATAATACTTAATTCTCTCTTGGGGAAACAGATTCCTGATGGTGCAATTCTGTAGAAGTATAATAGCATTTTTTTTTTAAACTTTAGGATGATGTTGGCATAAGCATTGCCATGTCCTAGCTATTGATCTGCTGCTGTGATAATGACATTACCCAATTGAACTTCTGACATTGGAAAACTTCCAGTGGCTGCAATGGCGTTTCTCTTGTATTTCTACAGTGTGGTGCACATCCAGCTGTGGTCTTTATGGAAAAGTGTTGTTTTTTAGGAGTCTGCATAAGAGAATGTGAAATCTCTCTTGAGACCTGGTGACAGGCTCACAAAATGAAGCATCCAGACACTATGTGGGAGGAGCTTGATTGTGTGTTCCAAAGAGATACAGAACTTCTGAATACTTTGGAGTTGACTTTTCCAGTACTGGCCATATCAGATAATCCCTCCCCAAGGATGTACTTCCCATAACCATCACTCAAAAGCTGGGGGAAAGAAGGGCTTAAATTAGAAGTCAGAAGTCCAGCGGGGTGGGTTTTCGCTGCTGGTGTGGCTTCCCCATTGACAGAACAGAATGACTGAGATGCAAGGCATGGCATTCTGAGCTCTCAAACTTACATATTTGTTACATCTAAATTACAGAAAGTTCCACCGCTGCATTAGAAAAGTGGTCTGTGTGTGAGTCATTTCCTAATTCTTCTGAGGGAAAGTTGTGCTATGTGAGAATTTAATCCAGCTCAGCAGCCATGGGTGAATGCTTGAGTCCAAGTCTAAATTGACAGTTTCCTTAAAGACAATCCCATGGGTAATGATGCATCTACTAGAATGGATAAATAAAAAATATTGACAATGCCAAGTGTTGACAAGGATGTGCAGTAACTGGAACCCTCAAAAGTTGCTGGTGGGAGGGAAACAGTAATCTGGACAAGTAGAAGGGCAGTTTCTTATAAAGTTAAGTATATGCTTACCATATGACCCAGCAAATCCTCTCCCAGGGTTCTTTTCTGGAGGAATGAAAGCTTCACACATAAAGACCTGCACATAAATGTTTATAACAACTTTATTCGTAATCATCCCAAACTGGAAACAACCCACATGACCTTCAGCAGGTGAATGGATAAGCGAACCATCGTCCATCCATATCATGGAATGCTACTCCGATGTAAAAAGTAACACACTATTATTATATCCAACAACTTGGAAAACTCCATGGGAATTGTGCTCAGTGATAAAAAGGCAATCCTCAAAGATTTCATTCTATGTGATTCCTTTTATATGACATTCTGTAAAGGGCAAAACCATAGTGACAGAAAGCAGATCAGTGGTCGCCAGGGTTTAGGGCTGGAGGGAAGAGATGTGCCCCGGAAGGTTAGCGTGAGGGAGGCTGATGGAGCTTCCTTGTATCCTGGTGGTCACAGTAGTTACCCAAATTTACATGTGTTAAAATTCATCCAACTGTCCACCTAAAAAGGTAGCGTCACCACATGCCATTTTTATGCCACCTATTTATTTTTTCTAATTATATGATGTGGGGTTTTAAACATTTTTATTGTGAAATATAACATATATACCAAAAAAAAGCAATCAATTTCCAAGTACATTGTAACAAGCACTTATAGAAAAGATTTCAAACTTTGGCAGGGAATTCAGTACCACCATTTCAGGCTCTTCCTTCTAGCTGCTCTAAGACATTGGAGATGAAAAGAAATAATGATTCAGCAGTCATAGTCATGTGTTAAATCCTATGTTCTCTGTCATAACTCCTCCTTCACCACATGCCATTTCAACATATAAAATTTAAAAGTTTTAAAAATGTTCTCCTCTAGTGTTGCTACAAAATGTTTACCTCTTATGACTCTGCACCTATATCAGGTGTTTATCTCCTCTTCCACAAGGTAGGCTCTTCTCTCCTCTTCTGTCCTCGCCTTGCCTAGTTTCCTAGGCACTATTCCCTATCTGTCGAGACTATTTAAGTCATACTTCTAGCTAACTCATGAAGAACTCAGAAAGCATGCAAGCGGACTCTATTTTGGCCGACTCTCTGAAGAGAAGGTGATGACAACGAAACGTGTAATTATTCAGCACACACGCACGTATTTAGCTAAAACCTTTACATACATCATCTCGTTTAAATCCTCAGCATCTCCCAACAAGGTAGACTCATCACTCTTGTATTCCTGATGAAGAAGCTGAGTATTACACAGAACTGATAAATAAGTGAGCTGGCGTTTGAACTGCGTTCCCTCTATATGCATGCTCGGGGTGCACTAAGGGAAAATGGCCTCAGGGTCACTTACCTTGTCATTCATTGCATGAGGAGTTAAAAGAGTATTCTTCTATCCCAGCCTGTCTGGGGTACAGCCACGCTTGTCTGTATTTGAACCTCTATCCCTGCTGGCTCATAGAATCCCCTTCCCCACTGAGAAGTAGACTGCCTCTATCTGATAGGAAATGTGTGAAAATCGTTGTTAAAGATGCATAAAACAAGGATTTGGGGAGATTTAAGCTACTATGCAGTGAACACAGATAGCAGGCCTTTATTTGAGGAATGGAAAGAGAAACTGAGCAGGAGTCTCAGCAGCCTCGGGGAAAGGGAAAAGAACATAAAACGAGATGGTCCTGGAAAGGAGGAAGTAGCAGAGTTACTGTTTGCTTATATAGAAAGTTTTAGGACCCTCTCTAAGCGGACGCACTACAACTTCTCAGCAGGTTGATGCCTGTCCGTTCCTCCCCCTTCCTGCTTCCAGCCAGCCCAGCAGCATCTGGATATGAAGACGGGCTCCCAGAGATCTTATTTGGGCAGTTTCATTCGTGTTTTCAGGGCAATGTGAAGTTGTGTCCTGGGTGTTTGGAAACAGCTAGTTTGAGATTAAGTTTGCACTCTGGGTGCCCATTGCCCCACAAGCTTCTGTACTTCCTGCTCCCCTGAGAGTAAGACGGGCTTGAAGAGGTCCCACAGCTGGCAGGTTCAGAACTAACAAAATTGCTTCCAAAGTCATCTTCAGAGAACGATTTGCTCTACGCCCTTTCTTGCATTGCCAGCAATTCCTTAGCTTAAACCCAGTTTGTGCATGAATTGTCAAAGTTATGTGGAATTGCATCATCTGAAATACAGGTGGGGGACCTGAAACTAACCCTCCTCCATTGCACTCACCTTTTCTAACCTGTTGCATTCTGCTCCTGGCACCTGTTTTTCCTACCAGTTTTATAGTTCATCTGGTCTTAATTTTCTCTAAACTGCTTCTTAGATGCACCTGAATCTGCCACTAAAACATCAGTGCAAAGAAAGATAGCTTAGTGAAAAAAATTTGAGGGCAATAAGTTTCCTGTCTTTCAATTGGCCATTAAGAATTTATTTCCAGTTAAACAAGCTTGGGAAATGTAATTAAACACACGGTTGACTTCTATAACCAAGTGTGTACGCCAGGAAAACAATAGGTTCTTTAAAGATCCTAAGGAATGGCATTCTGCCTCTTCTGTTAGAAACTGTATACACTTTACAATTTTGAGCCTCCTGTGTGCTGCTTCATATCTTCAATCAAATTATTGTATTCCAGAAATATGCATAAGGGAAATGATTCTACACATTTTATGGTGGGTTGTTGCTTGCAGCAGTAATTGAAGTACCTCTTCCACTTATGAAAGTACTAATTTTATTTGTTTTTATTGCTTTTCTAGATGCAATTATTTATTTAGTGTGCTTTGGTTTTATTAAATTATGTTTACTATAGGAACATCATAAAAATGCATGAAAACAACACATCAGCCAAGCCAGCCTGGTGACCTGTGTGGAGAAACCTAGTGTTATTTTTCATATCCAAACATAATGGAATAATTTAAGAATAAACAGATAATCTGCACTAGAAAACAATGCAATTTCAAGGTAATGTGATAAAACACCTGGACAATCTGATTTCAGAAATCTTGGTCCTAAAATTTACATGAGTTGGGGTTTGTGCGCTTATTTGGAGACACATGGCATTTCTAAATGGAATCATAACATGAAATGTAATTAAACCGAAAGGCAAGCTGTAAAACGGGGTTTGTCGGCTGGTAAGGGATGGAGGACCAAGAAGCAGTGTAAAGAGTTTTGGTGTCAAAAGACAAGCAGAGGGCTCTTATTCCTTTCTCCTCCCTTTGCTCTGAATTTTAAAAATGGCTAGACAATTTGCGAAGATCGCTGGACAGTCATCTCTGACCTG
Source organism: Myrmecophaga tridactyla (assembly GCA_004026745.1). Classification (NCBI taxonomy): domain Eukaryota; kingdom Metazoa; phylum Chordata; class Mammalia; order Pilosa; family Myrmecophagidae; genus Myrmecophaga; species Myrmecophaga tridactyla. Next base: position 24,522 of record PVIY010020931.1, read on the forward strand.
GGTCTCTGGGGTCCTTTACATGCTCTTTGCCTTTTGTTCTCTGTCCTATTTTGGTGTCCCATCTCAAAAGCAGAGGCTTTTTTATTTTTGCTTTTGGCATGCTTTTGACAAAACTTTAGTTGAATGTCAATGGTTTATTCATCTTCCATTTCTGGGGCATAACCAAGGTGTCTTTATTTGCCTGAGCTGCTATCACAAGGACCATGCAATGGGTTGGATGAAAGAGTGGGAACCTATTGACTCATGGTTTAAATGAGCTTAAAGAGTTCCCCACTAGGGATCCTGTGAGCCAGGAGGGATAGAGGTTCAAATACAGACAGGTGTTGCTGCATCAAAGGCAGGCTGGGATAGAAGAATATTCTTCTAACTCCTCATCCAGTGGCTCATGGTTTTGAGGCCAGAGGTCCAAATCAAGGGATTGGCCCAAATGTGCTGTCTCCTGGGGTCGGCTGCATCCTGGTGCTGGCTGCCAGCTGTCCTTGGGATTCCTTGGCTTGTGTCTTTGCCTCCCATCCTACGGTGACGTCCTCTCCTTTCCAGCTTCTGTGACTTCTGGATCTTCTTTCTCAGGCCTCCAGGAATCCAGATTAAGACTCCATCACATCAGTGGAGTCCCAGCTTAAGTAAAAATAATGTCGTCAAGAGGCTCTACTTAAAATGGGTTCATACCCATAAGCATGTGGGTTAAGATAAAGAAAATATTTTTTCTGTGGTATATAATTCAACCTGCCACACGAGTATAGGCATGAAAAATCCACACAAAACAACAACAACAAAACCAACCTCAAAACAAAACGAAACAAACCGAAAAACAAAAAACCACCCTAATTCTAAAATCCCAGTTTGAAGAATGGACCACTTACATGAAAAGTATCTTTTTATGACTATAATGACCAACTTTTACTTTTCATGAGTTAAAATTAATTTACGTGCTATTTAAATATGTGCTTACCACAAAATTTCAAAGGTACCAAAAAAAAAATGTATATGATAAAGGTTACAAAGATTTTCCTATTTTTCAATTGCCCTTTGATATTTTTAGAGAATATTTTGCTGGATATGGAATGAAAATGTGCATATCTTTTTTTTTATTGCTCCTGCATTTTGTATCATACTTTAAAATAATTTTCATAGTCTGAGGTTATTTAAAAAATTTCCCCACGTGTTCTTCCAGTACTTTTACAGGTTTATTTTCCACATTTAAAATTTGAAGTCATCTGGAATTTGACTGGGTTGCAAAGAGTGATATAATGTGGCTTTAATCTTTTCCAACATGGCTACCCAAGTTTCCCAATACCATTTATTGAGAAATAATATTTGGGTCAATTTCTGGACTTTCTTGTCAGTCACATTCATATGTATGTCTGTTCATCTGCCAGTACCATGATATTTTCATTATTACAGTTTATACTTTAAATATTTTTTAACATTTCAAGCATATACTTTAAACATGTTAATAAAATATACATCTATGACTACCTTGTTAAAAATTTTTTAATAAGAACGTTTTAAATTTTATTAAATACCTTTCCAGCATCTGATTTTTTTTCTCTTTTGCTTTATTACTATTGAGAATTATACTAATAGATTTTTCTAATATTGGACCATCTTTCCATTCCTGGAATAAATTCAACTTAAAGATGATTACCCTTTAAAGTACTTCTTCATTCTCTCTGAAAAATTTCATTTAAAATTTATATTAATATATGAATTTCTCTAAAATGAGAAAGTTTTCTTCTTTTTTACACTCTGGAGCACTCTAATGACATTGGAATTAGCTATTCCTTAAAGGAATTTCTTTTAGAAACTCTTTTATAAAATTGCCTGAATCTGGTGCTCATGAGAGAGAAATCTTTTTTCCTTTTTTTCTTTCATTTTAATTAGTACATTAAGATTTTCTGTAGTTAATGTTCATAATTTAAACTTTTCTACAATATGATCTATTTTATCCTTTATTCCAAATATTTTTGCACGAAGTTGAGCAAAGTGATCTCTTAAAAAATTTAAAAATCTCCTTCATTTCATTACACCCCCCCTTCTCCCTTTTTATTTCATTTGTTTATACTTTTTCCTTTATTTCTTCATTAGTGTTATTGGTTTGCAAGCATCAAACTTCTGGATATTTTTATTAATTCTACTGTTGCTCTGTTTTCTTATTCATATAGTCTGGTTTAATTTTTACTGGTTTTTATTTCTGGTTTTCTTTTATATTTTTTGTTCTTTTTTCTAACTTCTTGAATTAGAGGTTTAATCCATTTAATTCATATTGTTTATGACTTTTTTCCTGAGCACCACTTGAGCCACATTCTTTAGGTTCTGGTAAGTAACATGTTCTTAAGCAGTATCTTCAAGATATTTTGCAATTTTAATTTCATACAGGTTAGACTATTTAAAAAAAATCTAGGTGATAGTTTTAATTTTTCTACTTTGTTTATTAATGTCTAGGGGTTTTGTTTGTTTCTTCTCTATCTTTATTTTGTTCCTTTGATCAGAGAATGTTAGTTACATTGTTTTTGCTTTTCTGGACTGAAGTCTTTGTGGCCTAATTAACCTTTTTTTGTCTGTGTGTGTGTTCTGTGACAATTTGAAAATAAATTATAGGGTCTCTGGGCAAGTCATAATGCTCTCTATAAGACAATGGGATGTCTTTTATTATGTTGTTTATGTCCTCTAATCTCTTTTCTAGCCATCTTTGCTTATTTGCATTGACGTGTTTTGCCCTTTGAAGTCCCAAAATGCATGCTTGATGAAGAATGATGGAGCGTTCTCCGTGGTCAGCAGAATTGTGTTGGGTTTTGTCTTATAGCCGAAGATTGCTGAGGAAAACTTGACTTACGCTGAGCTGGAACTGATTAAGCCCCAACAGGCTGCCAAGGGCCTGCCCACCAGCACCGTCTACGCCCAGATCCTTTTTGAGGAAAACAAGCTCTAACACCGCGTCTCCTGCAGAGGTTCTCCTTAATACCTTCCACCCTAGTTATTTATGAACTTTGGAAACAAAGTCCTTATTTTTGTATTTTCACTTGTGCCTTCTGTGTGGTGGGGAGCCCCTTTTCACCAGCATTCCAGGTGCCTTCAAAGAGGTAAGAGGTTGTCCTCCACAAAAAAATAAACAAATAATGAAAGTAAGGGCCATAGCCCTTGAACAAATCTCCCAGGACAGGATTTTTCTGGACCTGAGTCTTGAGCAGTGAAGACTCTGGTTCTGAGAACACCCCAAGGAGATTTTTCTGCTGAGCCAACCCCCTTCTACGTTTTCTTCTTTCCCTTTTTTCTTGTAATCTTTTGAAAATCTGAATTTTAATCTTCCTGTAGGCATGGCATCAAGCTCATAGTATATAGGTAGAGGAAATGCCATTATAGGCCAAAGTGCAAGATGGTAGATAAGTAGTAATTGGTTTTCGGTGACATTGCTAGGTTGCCAGAAGCAAAGTGAAATGCTTAGTGCAAGCAGTCATTTGGATAACATCTCTTGTTTTAAATAGATGCACTGACCCTGGCGATTTAAGGGCAGGGAGGCAGATTGTGGGGGAAGTCTGAGGTCTAAGCTGGCGGTGAACTGTCTCTGACTACCGTTGTACCTGTTTCCCCATCTGTCATTATCCCAGGCTACAGGACAAATACAACGTCCTTCTGCAAGGCCTTCCATCCCTACGGCAGAGTGGACTTATAGTAGTAGTAATACTTAACAGTCTACGAGAAGGTTTTACTCATCTTTTTCCAAAGGAGCATGGGCGTTGCCCATCCACCGACACACTTGAGCAAGTGGGTCTCTTCAAATTGTGATGAGGTTAGGCAACTCTGATGGATTTCCAACTTCTTAGAGAGCAAAGGCTTTTGCTTGGTTCCCTTGGGGTAGGAGACTAGGAAGTTACAAGTCAAACTGGAAAAAAACATATCCTGCAGACCCTACTGCAACAACGTGTCTTGCCCATCTCAGCTTGGCATGTGAATTCTAATGAGTGTTTGCGGGAGGGAGAGGCAGGAGGTCATGGAGTCTAAATACGCATGGAAGTTGCTCTGTGGATTTGTAAGACACACAGGAATCTTGGATTCACTGAAGGCAGATCCATTCTGGATGAGCATCCTGTAAACTGTGTTTTTAAGGCTGTTTCTTGATGTGGAGGTTATTTACTGCACACTATGGTAACTGCTTGGCTATGTAATGGACCGTGTATATATGGTAAATGATATTTTTGAAACACAGCCTTGGGCTTTAATTGCATCCTGCTGGAGCGCTGTGTGATCTCAGTTGAGTTTTTTCTACCTTAATAACTTCAGATTCCATGTTTATACAGCAGAAAGGTGACATAAGCTCTCATAGAATTCATGAGGGTTAAATGGGATAATGTACATCTCAGCATCCTGGATTGTATATATTGCTACACAAATGCACTGTGTTGACATTCATGCTAAAGCCAGCTATATTTTCAACATGAAAATGTCCTTGCTATCTGTCTCTCAGTGCAATAGTTTGAAAAGTAGATCTGTGTCTACAAACTCCCGAAGTCCCGTGGTGGTTTATGAGTGTCTCCTGTGGTTTATTGGAGAGGGTCCAGATTGGGAGCAGGTAGTGATTTTCCAGAAGTAAAAATGGTCTGCCTTAATAAAAAGCATATACCCATCCTCTGGCCTACAGTTGTGCCTCATTCCTTCCTTCACTGCCAGAAGAAAGACTGTTTGGAAGAACTCACTGAAAGCCCCCAGAACATCTCTTTGGGAGCACAGGATTTATAGCTGTCACACCATTCATATCATAATTATCGTAGTATCTTAAAAAAATTCATCATGGCAAATTTCTAATGTTTGTATACTATTTCATGGGAGAAGTGTGATTTTCCTAACTTACGTGGAAGAGCCCTATGTGCTGGTGGGGTCCCGGGTACAAGGTGGGAATGGGGAGTAGGGCATGTGACGAGGAGATGGTGGGGAGAGGGGAACACGTTAGGAAGCAATATCTTAGTCCTCAGGCCCCTGAAGACCTGAATGATTTTTCAGTTACTTCCCCTAAGCCATACCCTTAAATCCAGTGGAAACCTAAGGTCATCACATATGGAAATCAGTACACCTATCTGAGAAGAGCAGATGCTTCCACTACTGTCAGAGTCTAATGATATCATTGTTAGAGATTCAAGTCAGCCTCTTCCTCCCAAACTCTGGCTATGACCATGGAAATCCACACCAAGGTGTGTGAGTAGGGGTCCAGCTGACACAGGATGCAGAGACGACATGACCACCATCTCCTGCTGAACATGCTTCCAAAGGGACTTGAGCAAACTACTGGCAACATCTGAGCAGAGCCTGATCCCCTGCTGTCTCCAGAAGCAAACCACCCCAGCTCTGGAAGCAGTGTATGATTTGTACCTGGTGCTTCTGTGGGGTGACGTTATAGACGTAATAAGCTTGAGAATGGGTCTACTCATTCATTCTCCATGTAAGACACCGCTGACCAAGTATTGACATTTCTAAAGATAAGGAGGAACATGCATCAAGTGAGTTTTTGAATGACAGGTGACATGCAAATAGAAATTAAGAAAATGGTTCTATTTGTTTTTACTATAAGGCATTCATGGGAGCAAATATATATGATAATTTTCCAAAAGGACAATTGCTTATATACTGAAATAAAGTTAAAACAAATAGGAGTCTGTTGCTGAAAATGCAGTGATTTCCTACAGGCATAGTTCAGGTGATTTCAGATTCGGTGGTGCATTTTGGCCAGGCCGTTGCAGGCTGTGGACTCATTGCAGGAAGTGAGGAGTATAAAGTGGTCTTCCACCTGAATGAAGCTAACCTGCCAAGTCAAAGCCCCAGGTCCTACACTAAAGCAGCTGTGGTTAGAGGAGAGTGCTGGGAAACGTTTGGGATTACCACCTCATGAAAGAAAGAATTATGCCTCTGTTAGCTCATATGGCAAATAAGAAAGAGCCAGGCCTACCACCCCTGATACTTGTTGGAGTGAGAATGACGTGGGAACTCTGTGTTTTTTAGTGTAGAGTCATCTGGGTTGGCCCACCCATTCAAAAGCCAAAAGATACACACATAGTAAAAGCATTAAATGGCTCACTCTTTTAGACACTATTCATGTCTCTGCTCATTGCCCAGCCCTTGCCTCCAGTATGGCTGACTATAGACTAAACTGGGCTAACTATGAGCTCCATTGCACATTGAGTCTTGTTCCTGTAGCAGACATATTCAAATCTGAATTTGTATTCTTGTGGGTGTGAAAGCACTTGAAAAGAGGATCTTTGAAGATGCTATTGTTGGTTAAGGTAAGGACTCAGGTTTGGATGGCATCTTTGAAGGTCCTATCATTTAGATGAGGCCCATTGAATCAGGATGAGCCTTAAGTTGTATGATTGGAGTCCTCAAAAGGCAGAAGAAAGTCAAAGGCAGTTATAAGAAGCCATAAGTCAATGGAAATGAGAGGACACAAGGAGAAAGAGAGATCACTATGTGACAGGGCAGAGAAGCCAGCTAAGGAACCCCAAGGGTGGCGGCCAGCATGCCTTAGAATGCTACAGACTCAGGGATAGAGCATGGACTCCTAGCTCCAAAACTATAAGACAATAAATTCTCATTGTTTAGCTCAGCCAATGTGTGATATTGGTCGCATAATTTCAGGCAAATAAAGACAAACCCCATACCCCAGGTCACAAAAATGGTCCAAAGCATGTATCTTGGGCAGCCAAGCTGTGATGCTCTATATCAGCTCTGCCTACAGCCACATCTCCTGCAAGTAGAAAAGACCCCAAGAATGAAGGAGACAATGAAAGAGGGGCAGGGAGAATGTCCTAGAAGCACGGAATATGAGCTTCTGGCCCTCAGAATCCACCTGACACTTCTCATCCCTTCAGATCTTCCTTTGATTCAGTCACCTGCCCCATTATCCCATTAGTCAGTTCACAACAGAAAAAATTCTCACCAATATGCTATGTATCAAACTTACCTCCTAGCACAGGAAGGAAAAGGGTTGTACTGCATACTGTTATCCCTAGGACCCCACTGCTATCATTATCAATGATTATACTTGCAACCATAAGCTCCTGCAGTACTCTGGGGCTTTCTAACTTAGGGCACCTACTCAAGGCTCTGAAGAAGCCTTTCTCAATGACGGGAAACTGTCAACTCTATGAATGCTTTCTGCAAGTCAGGGAACTCTTCAGATTTGGGGTAAAGACATAGTAGGCTGAAGCACTAATGAGAGATGTTAGTGGCAGTGAGCAGAGGGGCACAGGGTAGGGACTCCATGAGCCCTGTCACTGTTGCAGTGTGCATGTCAGAGGGAGATTTTTTTTGCTTGAGCTCTGAGGTTTAAGCCACCATCTACATACAGCTGATATCTTGCTATGATCCCTGCGCAGGAAACGGGTCAGAGAGTGACTCTGCTCTGCTCCATTTGGAATCACAAGGTAGGGACCTTGACAGTCCCCTTTCTCCCATACATGGGACAGAGGTTGTTCACTGGGATAGAAAACAAAGAAGAAATTCATGGTTCGGGGGAAGGGCCTGTGTCCAGGCATGGATGTACTGAGCAGGAGTTATAGTGGAATAACTAGATGGTTAAGGCACTTATCATAAACTTTAAGATTTGTGTGCACAAATATTCTGGGATCTTGGTAAAATGTCGATCCTGGTTCTGCAAGTCTGAATGGGGGCTGAGATTCTGCACTTCTTGCTAGCTCTCAGAGAAGACCCAGGTGGCTAGTACTCGGACCACACTTTGAGTAGCGAGGATGGAACTGTAGGAGATACAGATCAGGAGCTCATCAGGGAGATAGGGTGTCGGTCACAGATAAAGCCCTGAACATGGGCAACATCCCCCGGGAAAAGCTGCCCCAAGAGGAGAGGTCAGTGCAGGCTTGAGCTATGGAGGGCATTTATGCTGGCAGGTGCGGAAGTGGATGTGGAACCTTGAAGGAGCTCAGGGTGGAGCTATTGGGGAAATAGCAGAGAGCCAGAAGAGAGCTGCATCTGGGAGCTTCCCAGGAGAGGGTGGGTTCAGCGGTGTGAGCTCTCCAGAGGTCACGTAGGAAGAGCATGTGCCTTTGCTCACTCTAAATTAACTGTGCATTTCACATTTTAAAAAAATGGCTTATTTTGCTGGGGAAAAAGAAATCCCTAAGTGCCCAGGGCAAAGGGACTTTGGTGCTGAGCTGTGTCTGATCTGCCCTGTGTATGTTTTTCAAAGCCATCAGTGTATTTTCATAGGGCAGCGATTTGGAGGAGGCTCTTGGTTAATAAAGAGGTTGGGAAGTGGGGACAGATGTGGTCATTTTCTGCTCCTTCTGTTGTCGCTGATAAAAGGTGACTTGGTGCCTGCTTCCTACCAAACACAGCTCAGTTACCTTCACATTGATTTAGTGTCTGATTGTTCAGTGTTAATACAGTATCCTATAGTTTTAAATAGAATTAGAGATGTTTACAGCTTTGGATAAATGTACCTTGTTCTTTCACATTAAACTTTATTACAGGTGTCTTCCATCTGCAAACAAGAGAAAAGCTCATTAGTAGCCGGTCTGTTGGGGGACAAGGGGCTGTGACTGCTGTTGAAGGGACTAGTATTTTACCTTATGGCTGCTTTCTAGCTGGTAGGGCCCATTAAGTGTGATTGCTTCCTATTTATGACTGTGCTTAGAACCGCAGACTCCAGGGTCTATGGATTGACCTTAGGGAATCCATGAACACCTGGGAATTTTATACAAAACCTGTTGTGTTTGAGGGTCTGCTGCTCTCTTCAGTTTTCTGAGGGCATCCATGATCCACAAAATTGGGGACCTTTAGAGACACTACCCCAGGGTACTAACTGCAAGGGCCCATAAAGAGCATTGTCATGAGGCTTGTTACTTGAAGATGGAGATATCAAGAAGACAGAAGGGGCCTGCTAGCTGGTGGCAGAGCCAGGTTAGAACCCAGGCTCTTGTCTCCCAGCCCGGCAACCTTCCCAACTTCCCCCCAAGCATCCCAACCCACCAACTCTGACTCCCAGGAATCACATCTTTCCCATTCTTACCTACTGGCTGGGTGAATTATGGCCTCTACTGGAGCTTGTCTTTGACTCAGGTAAGGATTTGGACTGCCCAGTGTTCCTTCTTGCAGGATCTTCTCCTTCCCTTTCCTTTCTCAGCCTCCTGCAGTTCCCAGGTTTTCATGGTCCCCCAGTTCTAAATGCCCTGACTGTACTCTCTCCACCATCTCATGGCCAATTTAGAATTCTTCAAAGTTTCTTGTTCCTGATTCTACTCCTCGTCTTCCACTTCTGAATTATATTTCCTGGATCTTCAGGAGTCTCCTTTACTAGTTACCCTCTCTTTTTTCCCTATTTCCACTTCTCCTTCAGACTCTAAAGTGATTTGTATTTCTCTCTCTGACAGACCATCTTTCAAGCCACATTCCCTTCTTGCTACATTTCTCTACAAAGTTGGGAGTCTACACTTCTGCTGCATGCCACTCATTTCTTATCTGTCTGCTGGCTGCATTTGTTTCCCCATCCTCTGAACACAGCTCTGCCCAAGGCTTTTGGAAACTTCTGGTTTCCCGGAACAGGGACCATTGCTGACTAGTACGTTTTTATTGCTGAGAAAATGACATTATTCTCTGCACCATTTGACACAGTTGACCATTCTTTCTTGGAAACTGATCCCCTGACTTTTCTGACACCCCTTGCCAAATTCTGCTTCCTGATCTGCTGCACGATCTCCTTTCTTGGTATTCATTCTTTCACTCAGTTCTCCAATGATGGTGTTCTAAAAGCTCCATCCTTCTCTCTTTCTCTTTGTATCCATGCCTGTTTTTCTGACCACCATCTACCTGCCTCCCGGGGACTCCACTTCTATAGATCCAATGTAGACCCTTCTCCTGAGCTCCACAGCTACACCTGACCAGTCCCCCAGAGCATCCCATATGCCTCTAAAACACAAACAACCAATTGTGGATACGTCAGGAATACCCCTCAATACCTAAGTCATCCTGGTTAAGGACACCACCCTTCATCCATAACTAAAGCTGGAAACCTGGACCCGAAAATCAAGATTTAGGTCATTATCAGAAAAAGCAGAGTGATGGCTGAATTTATTGGAAAATAAAGACTCCAGGTTGGGCGCATTTTCTCTGTTATCTCATTAAGATGAAGTTACTTCTATCGTATTTTGAGGGTGAAGAAGTAGAGGTTCGGAGAATGCATCCAGCTTGCCTACATTGGCAGAAACTGGAAACCTATTGACTATGTCTCCAGAACATTGCCAGGACCTACCTCTCCCCTTCATTCACACCACTCCTGCTTCCCATCAGTTCTGTCCATCTCTATTACGGACCAGTGGGCTAACCCCTGTTCCTGCCATCTAATCCATCCTCCAAAATCCTGCAGACTGGACAAGCTTCTCCCCTTGCCTAAAAGCCTCTTCCCAAGTGCCCTCAGAGAAAAATTATTCACCCAAACATCCCTAAATTCTGGAATTCTTCCTGCTCTCATGCCCAATGAAGAGACCTTGGTGGCCTGATTACTTTTAGTTTGTATGTGTTCTCTTTATTTTGACAGATTGCAAATTTTGCACATAATCATCTGGCTTGTTCCAGATAGCTGAGTAAAAATGGAGACCATTGCTAATTTACAAACTCTTCCCTGTCCATCATCAGAGAAGCCTGAGGAGGTGCAGGTGAGCTTGACGCGATAGCTGGGAATAAGTACATTGGCAGCCTATGATGGGCGGCTGGAAGGTGTGTCAGTGAAGGATTAAGGCCAGGGTTTGGGACTGCTTGAGTTAACAGACATGGGCATGGTGGTGCCACACTGTTTCTTTGCCTCTCCTCCTAGACCATGACCTTACTTCTTTCGTTGGCCAACTCTGAACACCAGCCACACTACTTGGTATTGACAGCACCATCTGGTGGCCATTACTGGGATCTTGACGTCCTCACTGGTTTCTACCAGTTCTTCCGTATGTGGTCTTAATCTACTCCACTCCTTCAGAGCTCAGTTATTTCTGTCTCAAGTGGCTCCCTTAACTTCCCACAAGTTCTCATCCTAATCCAACCTTGGTCCAAATTGCTCTCTTTCTCTTCTTATGACATTCTCTCCCTTCCTCCCTCTCCCCTGTTCTTCATTTCATTTACAAGTAAAATGATATGCTGTGTGCTATAAGCCAATGAAGTGTGGCTAAGCCATTCTGTCTGCTTCAGGAAACAGAGCCAGGATTAGAGACCCCAAATGGAATTAAATGTCTGGGAGTTATTTCTCTTCACATGCAATTTGCTTTCTTTTCCTTGAGTCATGGTTTTTCTCTGTGGAAACTCAGTAACTCTAAGCATTGGATTTAGAGTCAGAAGCTATGGGTCCAAATCCTGAGTCTGCCTTTTAATTGCTGGGCATCTCGGAGAAGCCCTTTGGACGATCTGGCCCACACTTTCCCTGTTTGAGAAATACCCAAGGCTATCCAGATTTAGAGTTATCACTGAGAGGCTTTCCTGTGCAGAATGACTCTTCTGCCAGGGCAAGGGGTGGACTGGGCTCATCTGTGTGAACCCTAGACAGAAGACTCAGGAGACAGCAGGTGTGAGGGTGGCTGTAGGAGTGAGCAGGGCGTGTACAGGGCTAGGAGGGGGTTCCCCCCCACCCCAGGAAGAGTCACCCACAGGCCCAGGTGCTCATCGTGATAAGCCAAGCACCAAGGGATGACTTGCCCATCAGCTTGTTCTCAGATAATACTGGGGGTAAAATGTCTGCTAATATTTATCTGACCTGTGTGGATTCAGGGAGAGTACCTTGCCTGGGACAAGGAAAGCACTTTGGGAAGGTAAGTTCCTTTCCTGGTTCCTCAGGAGCTTCCCTGACCCCTAGCAATCAGTCTCAAGCTTCTGTTATATGCTTCCCTAGCACTGCCTTTCTCCTTCAGACTTCTCTCCCTGAGTGAATAGGGGAGTTAAATGACAGCCTTCTGCTCTCCTGGACACAGTGAGACTCCACTGAGGTCCAAGCCTTATCTGCTTTGTCTATTAGGATATGCTGGGGCCCATGATAGAACCTAATACATATTTGTTTCTCAATACTCACAAATGCAATGAAAGTGGCTGTCTGTGAAGGAGCTTTGAAAACTAAAAAAACACCCACAACACACATGTAAGGATTTCTTTTCTATGGGGATTTTTTTTCTCCCTAAGGGCATCCAAATCCTCCGCCCCAAACCGCATTGATCAGAGCTTCCACAACTCAGCAGAAAGGCATTGCTATATTTATCCCGTTGGCAGCCCCTCTGCCAGTTTCCATCAAAGACCAGCCTGAAATAACACTCTGGTCCTGGGGGTGGGGGGAGGTCACACAGCTGCAGCCACTGGCAGCACTCTCTGCCTGTGGTCAGCGCTGGAGTGGTCTTGATGGGCGTCCTGGGGTGTCCACCCCTCGGGGCCTGCAGAGGCCTCCTCCTCCTGCATGAGAATGAGAAGGAGCTGGTGTGGGTTTCAGAGATGCGCTATGACTGCTTGAGTGCTGGACCTGAGGCCGGCTCAGAGCTACACTGACTCAGAGCTCCCCACAGTGTCCACAGCCGCCTCACTGAGAAGAGGACAGCTGAGTTCTTGGGTCTGGGGTTAAAGCACTTGGCCTTCTAAGAAGATACCTGGCCACAGTAACTAGACAATTTCAGACCAATGTATACAGGTGTGAGTGGGGAAAGAAGACAATATTTTGTGTCCCCAGATAAAATAAATTATCAACAGTAGCCTATATTCGTAAATTTCTTACAGTTTAGGAAACATGTTCAAGTCGTCTTGTATTTTTCTCCAAATTTGACATGTATTTTTTTAATGAGGAAAGACCAGTGTATGGTCTGATTTCAAATCACTCAAGCCCTTCTTAGCAATTAAAAAAAAAAAGTGGAGTGGGGGGTGTGATGGTGGCTCAGTGGCAGAATTCTTGCCAGCCATGCTGGAGACCCAGGTTTGATTCCCCATGCCTCCCCATTCAAATAAAAAGAAAAAAAGCTGGGGCCATCCCCCACAGCCTCCTTATACCCCCAGGCCAGGCCTATCCCACTTACATCCCTGATCCCTGTCAAGGTGGCTTTCATACTCCAGTGATACTACTTCACCATCTGTCTATCCTGATCATGATTGATAATGTTCACCCAGGCCCAGAATTTACCTCTGAATACCTTAGAGTAACTCTGCTTTGCATGAACCGACATCTTGCAACAAAAGGAAATGGAACGTACTGACAAGGATGAGTCCACGTAAGGCAAACATAAAATGGACAACTTTGCACCCATCATCTGAGCTCTCCAATAATGCTGCTGTGGGTGGTCTGCAGTCACCGCCCCCCCCCCCCCCACCTGGATGTCCTCTAAGAGGCTCTCCATCATTCCCCAGCACAGGGACCCTCACCAAGTGTCTGATAAATACGCACTGGCTGATTATCATTACCCTTTATCCCCTCCCTAGCCAGGGTGTCCCAGCTTGTTCACTCAGATGAATATGCTCTTGGAGGTGAAGTTTCTCTTTGAGGGACATTTAAGCATTGTTATTTATTTTATATTAAATTTATGATAACCAAGGATAAATTTAGTACCTAATTAGATTCTAAATCAAGTATCTATTTTGTAATTTAAAACATTCTATTTCTTTAACTCAGTAATTTGGGGAGGGGTGAGGTGGTTTGAGTCGGGTTTGGTAAAACACCACAATGATTAGTTTTTATAGTGAGACATTCTGGTCATATTTGCAGACATAGTTTATGATCTATACTTCACCTTGCAGGAATGCCACATGATTGATGAGGGTGAAGAGGTTTGGGGGTCCTGTCCAGGGTAGGCTGGCACCCCCATCAGGCCTCAGTGTGGTGGGCATCCGCTCCCCTGTAAATCAACACTTAAGTACAACCCGCCTCCATCCCAGGAACCGATGGTTTAAGCGCATCCATCCTGACTAGCTCAGCTTTGGCCACTCCTGTTTCTGTCTTTTGAGAGGAATCCTAAACACATGAGGACTCAACAGGTTGGGAAAGATTAAGGACCTGGTAGAAAGGAAAAAGAATTCTCTGAGCTGTGGGGAGGCAGAGTTAAGAAACTGTAGGCACTGGGTGACATAAAAAATTCTGGAGTTTTAAAGTACTAAACACAACCGCCTTCTTCCTCTTTCTAACATCTTAATGTCTTTGAGTTCCAGGTTTCTCATATCTGAAGTGGAGAGGCTTCCTCTGGGGATGGTGACGAGGCCAACATCAGGCTGTGCAGTAAAGGGTTAACTCACTGTCTAGAACATCCAAACTGCTCAGTCCATGGTGGTCCAGCCCACCGGCCACACACTTGCTTCTTGGCTGCAGATGGCTGACCTCAGGCCTGAATTTCATCATCAGTGTTCTGGCAATACTTGAAGACATTGTGAGGATGGAGTAAGAATGTGTACAAGGTGTCTGCTTTTACATATGTAAGTTACCAGTCGACCAGATGACTCTCCTGAGGCTGGCTGGGACTCTGGGTGATGAAGGCTCTGCTGTGCTTTCCTCAGAGCTGATGTGTCTTAATGGCTGAGCCTCTGCCGGGGTGGGGGCTGTGGGTGGGAGTCTCCCCAGCAGGTCTCTGCTGAAGCGATACTAATTGTGCCAGAGAGAACGGCTCACTAGAGTGGAAAATAGTCCTCATATATCTAGCTGAGGACGATAATGACCTTTTAAATAACAGAAGCAATTTTACTTCAATACCTCAATTACTCTGAACTCTCAAATGTCAAAGTGCTTGGCACTTTCCAAACAGCTTAATATAGACATTTATAGCACTTAGACACAGCTAGTTTCTTATCTAACCTAATTAGGTGTTGTACAGGAAATGGCGAAGCTCACAATCTGCGTTGTTTTTTTACAGCAATCTCTGCACACGACCCCGGGTTCTGGCAGCTGGAATTTGGAGTGGAGGCTGCTGCTGTTCTGGGAAAGAATCATGAGTTGTTCCCTGCTGGGGGCCTGACCTCAAGCCAAACAGGAAGAGGAGGTTTGAAGTTGGCCTCTTGGTTCATCTCAACAGCACTGTGTCCTCAGGCATGTGTCAGCTCCCTGCTGTTTGAGGCAAATGGCTCCTGGAATGCAGAGTGCAAGTGGGAGGGCACCTGTACCTCGTAAGGCAAAGCTAACTTACCTTCCCAGGATGTGAGATGCTGGGAGGCCAGCACATCTTGGCTTAGCCAGACTGGCACCTCCTCTTACCTTTGCTAGAGGCTGCCCTTCCCTCTCCATGTTCGCACACCAAAGGCCCCTGGTCACCCTGTGTGATGGACTCTTCGGGATCTACCCCCACCCCCATTGCCACGCCAACCTCGTCTCTCCTCCTTATTCCTCTGTTCAGTTGTCCCCCGGACATTTCTCTGTTCTGGCATACTCCTGCTTCAGGGACCTGGGCTTGTCCCCGTGCCTGTCACGTTCTCACCCATAGTTTCGACATGACACTCCCTCACTTATACGCAGGCCTCAAATGTCACCATATTGAGGAGACCTCCTCCCACCGTCCTACCGCAAATTTCACCTCCCCAATACTTCCTTGCCCCTTCCTCCTTGTTTTCTATATTTTTTCTCATTAGAGAAAATTTATTGCTGTCTTCAAAGTAGGATGCGGGCACCCCATGAGTTGGGAGTTCTGACTGTTATTCACTGAACGTCTCCAGTGTTTGGTCCAGTGCTAGGCACATAGTAATGCCTCGTGTGTATTTTTCAACGTAAGGTGGGTGGTCGTATGGACAGAAGGCTGCAAAAACAGGCCCAGCTCCAGCCTGGAGTGTCTGTGGAGAGAATGGGCAGGTCCACAACTCTGGGCCGATTCCATTTGATAGCTGGGCAAAGACCATGCTCTGGAACACTGTGACAAGTGCCAGGCTGACGGCATCTCTTGCATTGCATTCTGTGTAGTTTAGCACTCTTAAAAACTGTGGCATGGGTATGATTATTGATATTTCACAGAATTGGAAACTAAGGCTCAGAGAAATTATGCAAAATCTCACATGTTCTTTGGCTGATGAAGGGCAGGTCAGGAGCAGAAGCCCCAGACCCTCTTCTAAAGCCACATCTTAAACAAGGCTCAGTGTTCTTGGCCATCAGTTTCTGGGAACCTTCCTTTCTGTTTTTCCTCCCTTCCCTCCCTCCCTGCCTGCCTCCTCTTTCCCTCCCTCCTTCCCTTCCTTCTATACACTTCCGGGAATGCCCCATGGGGCCAGCTCCTGCCAGGCAGTTCAGACAGAGATCAAGAAGCAGGTTGCTGTCTCTGACCTTGAAAACCTCACAGATGCTCAGGGAGTTGGCAGGAAATGGGCGATTCCAGTGTGTTGGTCTGGGAGAGAGGCAGCATGGGGTGATGGAGAGCCAAGAAAGAATCCAGCAGGGGTTGGCTGGTGCTTTGGGGCAGGCCTTCCCCTCCCTGGAACCCTCTTCTCCTGCAACCCAGATGGGATAAAAGGCTCTCCTTGGGGTCTTGCAACAAGAGGAGAAGCAAAGACTTATACCCCTCATTCCCCACGCCACAGGCTGCCACTTCCCCCTGCCCAGGGGCACAGCTGAGTGAGCCTGGCCCTGAAATAGCTATTTTCAGTCTATTTCATAGCAGTGCATCAGCTCGTCAGAGATGGAGACGTCAGGGGCTGGAACAGAGAGGGTCGTGTCATAGGGACAGGGAGAGGACACTGGAGCTGGGTGTGTCTCCTGGGAGACTCAAGGCACAGCATGCTGTCGTGATGCAGCGCGGGACGGAGTGGTGGGCTCAGCCCACATCCAGGCCACTTGCACTTGGGTATGACCCTTAGCCTCGCTGGGCCTCAGCTTCCTTAACTGTGCAGTAGGAGGATTGAATGAAGGACTCTGCGTCTAGACCCCTTTGCCCTTCAGACACTGGTTTGCATGTCCCCTTCTCTCACCGGCCGGCCGTCACTGCCCACCTCCAGTGTCCTCTGGCCTCCCTTCTCATAGGAAACCAGCTCCTTCATGGCACTTGTCAGTGACCGTAATCTTGGGTTTTCCCTTGACTTCCTCCACAACTGTACACTCCCGAGGGCAAAGACCTTGTGTGTTGTGTTCATTGTTGTATCCTGGCACCTAGAATAGTAAATGCTTAATAAATAATCATGAATAAATATGGAATGAATTTGTAAGATGAACGACAGAAGGAATCACTCCAGGGAATTGTTTAGGGATTCTTGCAATTCCCTTATTGATTCTAAGGAGGCCTGGGCCCAGAGATCAGTAGCCTTCTCTGCATTTCTCAATCCCGAGGTGCTAGTCCAGTGTTTGGGAATTAAAATGAGATGTGGATTTAATCCCGAAGCAGTCTGCAAAAACAAAGCAATAGGAATTGATGGGGTCTGTTACAAACTGGATATGCTGCTTCTATTAGCCAGAAAACAACCAACAGGAGATATCTGTAAATATTATGATTTTTTTTAATAAGAATTGTCTCATGGAACAGTGTGGATGGGCAAGTCCAAGCTCCACACAGCACACCACAAGCTGGGAACTCTGGTGAAGGTTTTGGATGAATTTCCAAAGAGAAGCTGCCTGGCTGAAGTGGAGATGAAAATTCTTCTGCTTGTTGAAGTCATCACTTCTCCTTTTAAAGACTTCAGCTGATTGGATGAGACTTGTCTCATTGCTGAAGGCACTCTTCTCAGTTGATTGTAGATGTCATCAGCCATAGGTGTAATCAAATCACTGATAGATAAGTCTATGAACTGTCCTCACAGTAGCAATCAGGCCAGTGCTTCCTTGACACCATCAACTGGACAAGTTGACACATGAACTTAAATAACCATCATATTGCCCAAGCCCCTCCAAAGTCATTCAAACTCAAAATCACATTTAGTACTGCACAGTCCAAACACAGCATACCTGCAGGCTATGTCTGCTTCCCCAAACCATCAGCTTGTCACCCATGCCCTGGCCTCAAGGACCCAGAACTTACCATATGGAGCTGAGGAGGCCAGACTTCTCCCCTTGCAGATTGCTGGTGGTGATTCCTCTTCACTGGCCTGATGATTGAAAAGCTGGATGGACAGTGCTCCCGTGTCTTGGTCACTGCAGGCTTCTTGAGAGCTGATGCTCCAAACATGGTTGAGGTTGATTATCCTCCCTCTGTACCATGGGACCCCCTAGTCTCTAGACTTCTCCAGCCTGGAGGCCCAGTTGAGAACTGTAAACACCCTGCCTTAGGGGATTTGTGGCCCCCATCGCACAGTGATAGGCCGTCCAGAAAGGATCCCTGGAATGGGGTCTTCAGGGGCTCCAGCATCCCTGTGAATGTCCCTTACCTCCGGCTCTCAGAGGGCCCACCCCCTTTCCCACTGGTCCTGCTTTCCGTGTCCACCATGACAACTCAACCAGGGGCAGTGCCGCTGCCTCCCTAGGGGACATCTGGAGACATTTTCAGCTGCCATAATTGGGGATGTGCTTCTGACATTTAGGAGGTAGAGGCTAGAGATGCTGGCTCAATAGCCTACAGTACATAGGACGGCCCTCTCGGCAAGGGAACATCAGGTCACAGGTCAAGAGTTCTATGAGAAACCCCGATGTAGACCTGTTGAATTGGAGCATCTGTGGGTAGAGCCCAGCAGTAAATATGCATTTTATAAATCTTCCAAAGCAGCCGTGATATGCACTGAAGTTCTAGGAAAGCAGACCTTGTTCCCGGGACTGGACTATCTCCTCATCCTTTTATTACCAGTTTTGTGCCCTGAGATTGCACAAATCTCTCCAACCTGGT
>PVIY010020932.1:0-43244 GCA_004026745.1 Myrmecophaga tridactyla
CTTTCAGTTTTTCTCTCCTGCCCCTTTAACTCTGCAACACAGCCCTATTCAAACAAAGGTATTGTAAATGTTTGTTCAAGTGGAAAGATATTTAAGGAATCTTTAATGACATCAAGGTATCTCTAACATACCTTGGACTGAATAATACCTAAATAAGTCTGTTCCCATAAATCCAATTTGACAAACTATTTGGGAAATTTTGTTTCCAGATCTACTGAATCTCTAACAACCCTGACCTGCTTTCACTCCGACTTCACGTGTCCCAGCCTCCAGCTCGGATGTTCTAAGACAGATGTTCTAAGGTGCCCTCAGTCTTACTTCAGATCATCGGACAAGGACTTGCTGGCCCCTTACACACCTGAGGAGGCGACCCCAGCCAACCAGTCCACGCCACGTGCTTTCCTTAGTCCTCACGTGTGCCCCAACTGTTGGTTTTCCTTGCTTTTTCCCCTGAGTTTCCTTCCTCCTTGCTGACTTCCCACCCATCCTCACACCCTGTCAGGTCACCTAAGAGAATGCCAGCTCCTCTCAGGCCCACTTCACTTCCTCTCCCGAGTTATGAGCCATGAACCCACATACGCGCTTACCACACAGAGCTCCCCAAAGAGAAAGTGTTTCTTATTTCACTTATTTATTTTCCCGATTGAAGGGCATCTAGTGCTGTGTTGAGATTTAGCCAATGTTTCATTTAATCAAATCAAAACATTACTTAATCAAAATTAAGGTTGAAATACAATATTTATGGTCTTCTCAACTATTTAGGAAGGCTTAAATTTAAGAATTTTCGTAGGTGTTTTTTTTTACTTGTTTGCCTTTAACAACTCACAAATTTTTAAATATATGAAAATAAGAGAAGTCAAAGTACAAAAGGGGCTAGGCTTATTTCCAGCATAGACACCGCATTCTATCCACAGAGTGGTCGACTGGATTCTATGTCCCAGTTTGGACCCACGGTCAGTGAGATCCCTTCAAAGTGTTACTCAGTCAAAGTGTGGCCCAACTGAATCCAATTGGGCCTTAATCTGACTGCTGGAGTCCTTTATTAGGACAGTGGAAGACAGAGAGAGGAGCCAGAAGGGGTGGTCAGAGGCCAGAAGCCAAGGGAACCCATAGATGCTGCCATGGGCCTTGTTGTGTGACAGAAAGCCCAAGAACCAAGGACCACGGGCAGTCAGCCCTGAAGGCCCGGGAGAAGGCTACTCTTTGCTGACACCTCTGTTTGGGACTTCTCCTAGCCTCAAAACCATGAGCCAATAAATTCCCACTGTTTAGGTCAACCCACTATACGGCATTTGCTTTAGCATCAGGGAAATGAAAGCACTGACCCAGTGAAGTATCTATCTTGATAAAATAGCTAGTAAACAAAGAGTAGTCTAGAAAATTATGAAACAAATATCTTAACCCAGGGAGACCACAAGCTTGGCTTGGGCAGCCCCACAGAAGGCCAGCTGTGCTGCCCTTGCCTAGAGAGAGTCTTCATTCTTACATTTATCATTTACTGTTAAATCCTGGAGGAAAGTCTAGGTAAATGATGGCGCATCCATACAGCACAGTATTTTGTGGATTTATGAAATAGCATTTGCAGTGCCATTTAATGATATGGGAAAATGCTTAGAGTAATTATATTAGGTGCATTTTTTATTCGATGTAATCTCACCAGTTCAATAGAAAAATTAGGCATAAAAAATAACTGAAATTTGGTGCAGGGTGGGTCAGTGGTAGATTCCTAGCCTCCTATGCAGGAGACCCAGGTTCAGTTCTGGGACCATGCACCTAAAAAAAATAAAAATAAAAATAAAAATAACGAAATGAAATTTAGGTAAATGTTAATAACTGATTTGATCACTTATTATATTATAATATAATAATATATATTGTTATATATAATACAACAGTAAATAGTGTTTATTTATGCCATAAATATAATCCTAATTTTCTTCAAATGAGTATATATTGCTTTAACAGTCGTATGAAAATATATATTTGAGAACAAAAATGCTATATGTGGGATTCTTTGGAGTTGTGAGAAAAGACTGAACATACGGAAAATTGCTCACCGTGGGCCTTCCTTGTTCCCTGAGAAGGAAAGTAGCCAGATTCCTAAAGAGCGGTCTCACAATGGTAACTGAGTTACTTGACTTCTTGTGTCTAGAGGGGCAGACTTCTTGTGTCTAGAGGGGCAGCGGGCGAGAGAAAGCCAGGAGGGAAGAGGTGTGGGGTGGGGAGTGTTGGACTTATAGTGGTGAGCTAAGGTTTAGAGGAGAAGGGGAAAAGGACTTACCTCTCCCAATCGCGCCCCCTTGCATTCACTCCCTCCCACCCTCTCAGCAGCCAATGCTCAGCTCCCTCTCTCTCTCTCTCTCTCCTACTTCCCCTTCTCAGCCCCTTTATTGCTATTCTGGCAGCAGGCTGGGAGACAAATGTGGGGGCTCAGCTATCCAGGGTGGTCACCTTAGTAAGAATCAAGGCTGAAAATAGACTCATGAAGGTCAGACAATAGAATTCCAGGTGCCACAGTCACTCATTCACATACTTACGGAAAAAGCCACCATGCATCCCAGGTGTCCAGGCCAGATGTTGCAGAGGAAGTGATTAATACAACTTAAGAGCTTGGGTGGGTGGTCAGAAAAAGAGACTCTTCCAGTGGCTGGGGACACGTTGGTGAACGAGAGAGACGCAGTCCCTGCCATCCTCGTTGGCATGAGCCTTTGGTTCAGATAAAGGAAAGCCAGGAATTCCTGTCCGCAGTTTAATTGTGTCCCAGCCATGGTTGTGTTGAAATGAGATTAGCTGATTTGCTAGAAGAGAGAAACCACAACTTCTATAAAATGACTGGAGAAGTTTTTTCATTATCCTAATAGTCCTTCTGTCATGGCTGGAGAAGCCAAAGTTCAGGCTGAGAAAGATCCGAAATGTTTTTCTAGGCAGCCGATCTGTTTAAGAGGCTTCTCACAGTCATTAAAGTAAACATCAGATTCTCTGTACCACACCCTCAAAACTGGCAAAGAACTTAAGACAGACCCAGCAGGCCTGACCCCTGAAACGATGCTGGGTAGGCCTTCTGATTTCAAAAATATCTGTCAGGCCAGATGCATTTGCCAAATCATTCAACATGGGCATACTTAACCTGTGGTCCTACTTACATGTCATCCAAGAAGCATAACTAAGTGGAAACAGGCATGTTCTGTGTTCACGGATATGTGTGTGCGTGTGTGAGCGTGTGCATGCAGTGAGGACCTGGCTCACACTTACCCACTGCTCCATGGGTATTTGTAACAGGCCCATGAATATTGCTGTCATTAACGGAGTAATTCCCAATTCCATGAGATACCCAATCAGAAAAAGTAAAATAAAAACCAACAAACTCTCAGCAGGCCAACACAACAGCTACAGAAAAGAAGGCAGAGAAACTGTAAGAGCAGTTAGTGGTGCAGGGCAGAGTGGAGGACAGGAAGAAATGCAATTGCTAAGATTAACTCAAACCAATTCCCTCCCAGTAGGCAGTTTTCATAAACTCCTATGCATGTTGACCAGTGCCCCCAGGAGCCATGGAAAGATGGGTAAATGTGAATAGCCAAAAATGCTTGACCAGGAACGACTCTATGGTACCCAGGATTTCCCATCCCCAAGCCCTCCTGAAACTTCTTCCACTTCTCTTCTGAATTCTGGTGTCCTTGCTGGACTAAGCACTGAGAGGCAAGGCTAATCGTTTCAGCAGCTGGGCAATGGTCCTGAGAAATTCCTCACACGCCAGGCCATTGGTTAAGGATCTCATGCGTATTATCTCATGGTTTGGACAATATGATTTTGCCCATTTTCACAGATGAACAACTAAAAAGTATAATTTGAAGATATTCAAATTTAAGAGTTACGTGGTAAGTGTCAGAGCTGAAATCCAAACCCCAGACCTGATCCCACACATGGCTGGACATGAGAATGCACACAGCTGGTGATTAATGCATGATTACAGGCTGAGTGGAAATATGAGATGGGCACCAGCACCGAGGACATGGGGCCCAGGTCTGTCACAGTCTGACCATTTGGCCTGTCCTGACATAGGCTCGTACCCCTGGGTAGTCACAGCAGAGGAGAGTCCACCTGGCTCGGGCACAGACACACAGTGGAATTGAAGGCCTGGCTCTGGAACCGGACCTGCATGGGTTCTCTTTGCTGCTTGGCAAAAAAACAATTTCTTCCCCACAACCTCTGTTTCCCTCTAGCAAACAAAGGACAAGCCACTTTCCCCGGTCAGTCCATAAGGCCAGAGGAGCTGAACGTAAGTGAGCATGATTCACGTAACCACATGACAAAAGGATCTTGACCCTTTGGAGCTTGTTTTATGTTCTGCTTCAAAACTGACTGCCCCAGTGTTTACTCTTTGCAAACTTTAGCCACTGAGGAGCTCAAAGAATGCTACTATTTTAAGTGAAATACAGTAAACTCCTAGGGTGTGCAGGGAAAGAGAGTTGGGAAATACTGGCAGGTCAGACGGAAAGTAGATCTCTGACTCACCAGGCATTTCAGGGAAGTATCCAAATGCTCTCCCCCGGGGCATCCAAGGCCTCTCCGTGAGCCCCCATGGACTTCATTCTCCATGTCCACAGGACGCGCAGCGCCCCCAGCTCACCAAGCGCTCAGGCCTCCGACCCCTGTCGTGGTCGAGCACCATCCCCCTTCCTTGTCGCTGCGCTGGTACTTGGGTCATGTAGCACCACCACTGAGAACATGTCTGCTCCCCTTGCAGTGCTCACACGTCACAGGCACACGATTCCTGAGCATCCTCACCTCTGCGGCTCCGCTCTTCAAAGGCAGGAATCGCGTGATTTCAGTTTTCTATTTCCAGTGTCTGGCACAGGACCGGGCCTGTAGGCATAGGGTGACTTTTTAGTAAATTTTGCTGTATCAGTATATGTCCACCGTGCCCTGTATAGTGAGGAGAGGGGAATTTATCTAGTTGATAATGAACAAATGCTCGAGCTCAAGTCTTCAGCATTTACAAAACATTTATGGTGCCAAATGACTGGGAAACCTACAATGTAAAAATGTCCCAAGCTCAAGAAACTTTTCCTAAATTGCTTACATCCATGATCACTTCCATTTATTTCATAATTAATCCAAAAGAACGCAATAGTTTTATTGGCTGAGGTTTCTGCAGCTACACAGTGAATTTCTCCAAGATGGGAATCATGTTTAGTTCACTTTTTTAGTCACAGATTCTCAAAAATGCTCATTGACTAACTGACTGAATGGATTTACTGTGCCCATTCCTCTTTTACCTCACAGAACTTAGCTTGGGATACAACAGATACTCAGTAAATGACTGTTGAATGAATGAATGAATGAATGAATATCATTCTCATCTATTTTTCTAACTGCCGTGATTTTCAAAGGACCTAGCACATATTGTTCAAAGGTTCATGTTTCATATATGAAAACAATCTATAGATTTAACACTATAAGGTAAGAATCCGACTACTTTTTCAGTTTTAAGATCTTTTTACAATAGAAATTCAAGTGTGGAATTTGCTGCCAAAATTCACATTTCTAAATAGAAAGCTTCTAGCAAAAACATCTAGCAATCTCAAAATCGCCACTGTTGTAAATGAGGTGAAGATGTTATTTGGCAATGATTATAGTACAGGTCTTAAGGTGGTACAGTAATGAAGAGATATTCAGATATAGAATAGCTCTTATAGAAATGACAGAAATACTGCATTATGTTAAATATGCACCTATTATGCCATATATTCTAAAACATTCCTTCCAACCCCAGGAGCCCAGTTGGAGCTCATTAGAGTTCATGACACAGAGTCTTCTCTGTGATGTTTCCCATGTAAAAACATCAGGCCTTAAGGACGAGAATAGTCAGACAGGTTTACCTCGCTGTGACAGCTTACTGACCCAACAGTCAAACTAGCTCTCTCTTCCTGGAAACTCATGATTGGATTTAGGTTGGGAGAAGGACAGGCTCTTCCAGACTGAGCTACTTGGCTGAACAGCATCTCACTCTCCCACTGGGGTCATGAGCTGAAATGAATAGTTAATTGGGCCTTCTAGGAGCCCAAGATCAAAGGTGACGTCAAGTCAGGGCTCTGTGCTTGGGCACAGTTAGTCCCAGAAAGGCTGAACCACATGACTTCCCAACATAAACCCAAATGAGTCCAAAATCAAAGGCACATGGCCCGGCATCTCAGAGTCCTTGTTTAAGTGGAGAAAATGAGCACAGATAAGAAATCATCACCTTAGAAATTTACACAAAACTCTAATAAGGACTGATTGAAATATAAACTATTAAAGATGAGAAACACACTCTCTATTCATAATAATTTGATCCAAAATTCTGATTTATTTCAATCCTAAACATAATTTACAGAAGAAAGATAAAGAATTCTCTCACAATGAAAGAATAATAAACTAATGATATGGCGTATCACCCTTTTAAAAATGACATAATTAAAAATTAAGAGTAGGCAATGGACCATGTCCTATATTGCTGGTACATCCCATGTTTTAGCTTCCTAGACTGCTCAAAGCAATCTATGGTAGAGCATATGGTACAGCATAAGCAATGGAAATTTATTTGCTTACAGTTTTGAGGTCAATAAAATGTCCATATGAAGGCAATGCTTTCTTTCTTTCTGAAGACTGGTCCCCAGCAATCTTTGGCTCCATTGCCACATGACAAGGCACATGGTCTCTCCCTTCCAGGTTTCCTTTATTTCAGCTTCTTGCTTCTCTCTCTCTCTCTCTCTCTCTCTCTCTCTCTCTCAATTCATTCTGTTTAAGAAGGACTCTGGTAATTAAGTCTCATCCTTAATGAAGTGGGTCATACCATAACGAAAATAGCTTCATTAAAGGGCCTACCTACAATGGATTTATGCCCAGAGGAATAGATTAGATTTAATAACATGTTTTTCTTCAAACCACCATATCCCATGAGGATGCACAAATTGGATAAAAGTAAATAGAAGGAGGGCAGTGTGATGTTGGCTCAGTAGCAGAATTCTTGCCTGCCATTCTGGAGACGCAGGTTCAATTCCCGGTGCCTGCCCATGCAAAAAAAAAAAGTAAATAGAAGGAACTGGAAGCAGTGGGGAGGGGTGCATTGGAGAAGGGACACAAGATTTGCCATCAGAAAAAAAATCTCGAACAGTCAGCACTCGGTAATTGGCATAGATGTATTACTCTTCTCCCCACACACCTCAGAGCCTTTTCCCTTCTTCTTCTCTCTGAACTTTTTTCTCCTCCAACATCACCATCATCACCACCAATAATCACCTCCAGGAGGAGACTCAGGTGGATGCGTGCGGCATGTAGGATAACGTGGGCTCGGGAAAGCACTGCCACGGGGAACTCATGAGTCTGCCATGTGAGCCAAACACATTATGTGAACATTCAGTTAGTTCCGATTTTGGCTGGAGGAGAATATGCAGACTCAGGGATCTATAAAAGAGCAGATTCAGGGATCCAATTATCGTCTTTCAGACACTAAAACCTAGTCTTTCTGTGAAATTTCATCTCTCGTAGAGAGACAAGTTTTCTAAAACTGTTATGTAACTAAAGAAAAGCACAAGAAAATTACGCACACTAAAATATTTACCACATAATATATTAGGAAAAAAACTGTAAATAATAAAACATCATAAATGCCTAATGATAAGAGAATACTGGCATAACTCTAAAATGGACAGTCATTAAATAATAATTCTAAAGAATTTATTATAACACAGATAATATTTTATTTTGAAATGTGAAATAAAGATT
This sequence comes from Myrmecophaga tridactyla, assembly GCA_004026745.1. NCBI lineage: Eukaryota > Metazoa > Chordata > Mammalia > Pilosa > Myrmecophagidae > Myrmecophaga > Myrmecophaga tridactyla. The sequence continues at coordinate 7,765 of PVIY010020932.1, forward strand.
ATAATAAAGGTATGGTCATAGTTAATTAGAAACATAAAGACACATATCAGTGCAACAGAAAATAAGACTGAAAAGCAATTCACCTGAACTTTAGTAGCATTTGGCTTTGGAAAGTGATTATCGATAAGCTTTATTTTTCTTTCCTTTCTATGTTTCCTTCATTGTTTACATTTTATAGTCAACACATACTTATCTTAAAAATGAAATACTTTCAATGTGTTATCCTTTTGAGGAAAGCCAAGTGGATGAAAGAAATGACATTTTTAGAAAGCAAGTCAGTGCTTCCAGTTTCGGGATGGCATAGACTCACTTTTCTCTGATGCTCCACTTTAATACAACCAAATGCTCTAGAAATAGTTCAACAGACACCAGAAAGAACCATGAAGGTGGAAAAAGCATTGACAGACGGGGTTTCAGGGGCCGAGAAACGGTGCCACAGATCCCAGAGAGGGAGTGGGAGAAGCCTGCAACCCAGAACCGCTAATAGGCACAGACAAAAAATGAAAATTAAAAGTGGAAATCCTACTGTCTCTGGACAAAAGGAACAGGAGAAGGAATGCCTAAAAGGAATGTAGCAGGGAGGTCCGGACCCCGTGGCAGCATGGCCCGATCTGTCTGTAACAGAGCTCAGGGGACCAATCCATGCACTCCCCCCACCTGCCAACAGCAGCAGGCCAATACCCCACCCCAGCAAGAGCAGTGGGACCAGGAGGGGCCAAACCACCAGACCCCCACAACTGTAAGCCTTAGGAGGAATGCCCAAGCCACAGAAGTGGCAACCGAGGATCTGGGCAGGCCGAACTACTCCTCACCAGGCAGCAGCAGGCACCGCTCCCTCCTCCACGAGCTGCAGAGTACACTCAGACTCAGACTCTCCTGGTCCCGAGCGTGACAGCAGAAGGGAAGCCAGACCAAGCTCCTCCTGTCCCTCTTCTCAATGGCAGAAGGCGATCCAGGAACAGATCTCCTGGCCACCAGAGCGCCAGAAATCATGGCCCCTAGTCACCATGCTATGGTAGAAAGTGTCCCAGGAGCATTCGTTTCTCACCCAGAGGCACCAGCAGAACTATAAAGGGGGAGCCTCCCAAAGCCAGGTAGCCCAAGAGCAGGCCAGGGTTTATGCTCTCGGTCCTGTGGCAACAGCACTTCCTACCATGAGCTGCTACCTTGTGCAGTGGAGAGAACACCTCCCACCACCTCCTCAGCTGTTACAAGAGAGCAGGATAATGTGGGCTCAGGAAAGCACTGCCATGGGGGGTGCATGAGCTGAAGTAGAGAGCTGAAGTAGAGAAAGAGATGAAGCAGAACAAAATAGCATTGCAAGAGCTCAAAAAACTGAATTATCAGAACTACAGCCCTCAAAAGTAGGCCAGAACTTAGACACTAGAGCTAAACAAAGCAACCATCTGATAAATTTAAAAAGAGATTTAAATAGAAACCTATTTAAATAGATTCCTATCAAAATATCTAAAATGTACAGGATTCAATAAAAAACCATAAGTTATTTCAAGAACTAGGAAAATGACAACTCTAATGAGAAAAAAATTAATGCTGATACTGAGATAAGTTAAGTGCAGATATTATCTGAAAAAAATTTTAAGGCAGCAACCATAAAATTGTCTTAAAAAGTGACTATGAATTCCCTTGAAATGAATGAAAACCTCAACAAAGAAATACAAGTTAAAAGAACCAAATGGAAATTTTAGAACTGAAAAAATACAATAACAAAAATTAAAAAACAGAAACACTTTTTGGATGGGCTCAGCAGAGTACAGATGACAGAAGACAGAATTCATAAACGTGATGACAGAGCAAGAGTATCTGAACCAGAGAGATAAAATAGACTGGAAAAAAAATGAACAGAGCTTCATGGCCCTGGGGGACAATAACAAAACAGCCAACATTCAAATCACTAGAGTTCCAAAAAAAAAGAAGAGAAAGGATTTGGGGATGAATCAAAGAAAGAATAACTAAAATCCTCTCAAATTTAGTTAAAAACATAAATCTACACATTCAATGACCTGTGTGTGGTGGACTAAATTGCATGCCTGTTTGGACATGTTCTGTACTCTGGTTCACACTCTGGTGTCACATCAGTCGAGCTGTGGTTGACCCGAATCAGGCAGGGCTCTGATCTGGACCGTGGAGTCCTTCATAGGCAGAGTGAAAGTGAGCTGAGGGAGAAGCCACATGGGGCAGCCAGAAGCTGGTAGCCAGCAGAACCCAGAGAAAGGAGAAGAAATCCTCCACATGTGTTGACGGGTTATAGAAGCCAAGGAACCCCAAATATTGCCAGCCAGCCAGAAAATACTGACCCCAAAAGGAAGCAAACCTTCTAGCCTCTGAAACCTTGAGCCAAAAAATTGCTGTTGTTAAACCTACCTATTTTATGGAATTTACATTAGCAGATAGGAAACTAAAACACAGAGGGTGTACCAAATAGGATAAAAGCAAAGAATTCATGTCAATGGACATCATAATTAAGCTTCATAATTAAAAGCAAAGAAAATCTAAAAGCAAGCAGAGAGAAGTGTTGTATGATTATTAGGAGACACCAATATGAATGACGGTGAATTTCTTATCTGAAACTATGAAGGCAAGAAGGAAATGGCACAACATTTTCCGAGTGCCAAAAATGAGAGAACTGCCAGGCACAAATTCTTTATCTGGTGAAAGTATTATTTAGAAATGAATGAGAAATAAAGACATTTTTATATGAGGGGAAACTAAGAGAATTTGTCAGTGGCAGAACTGCCTCGAAAGAACGACTACCTTCAGAAGCTTTCAAAACCAGAAGGAAATAATAGAAAAAGGTTTGCCATCTCAGAAAGAAAAGAAGGAAAACAGAATGGGTTAAACTACGTTTAACTATAAAAGATAATTTTTCTCCTCATGAGTTTCTTACATCATATCTGATGGCTGAAGCAAAAGTTATAATAATATCAGTTATGGTACTCAATATATGTGGAAAAAATCATGCTGAAAAGACAAATTTAATTATAAATTTGAGGAAGCTATATTAAAAAGTGGTGATGGCAGAGAGGCCTAAATGGAACTAATTTGTAAATACTTTGCTCTTTGTGGTACAACATCAATACCAGTAGACTGTGAAAAGTTATATATGTATATTGTAAGGCCTAGAGCAATCAGTAAGAAAACTACAAGGTGATGTAATAGAAACTGCATAAACAAACCAAGATAAAATCCTAGACAATGTTTACCTAAATTTGAGGAAGGAAAGAAAAGAGAAACAGAGTAAACAAATAAAAATAAATAATAAAATGGCAGACATAAGCAGCAACATATACATAACTACTTTAAGTGAAAATGGTCTCAAGACACCAATTCAAACATTAAGATTCACAGAGTAAATATATGCTTTCCAAAAGAAACCCACTTCAAACAAAATGACAATGTAGGTTTAATTTAAAAGAATGATAAAAGATAAGTCATACTAAAACTGATTTTAAAAAGCAGAAGTGTCTAAATTAATATCAGATAAAGTAGACTTCAGAGTGAAGAAGATGACTCAGGACAAAGTGGGGCAATCCATACTGATAAATGATCAATCACCCAAGAAGTCATAGTGCTTTTAAATGTGATCTCAAAACAAGCAGAGCTTCAAAATACACTACAAGAAGCAGAATAATTTCCCCCTCCCCCAAAAGATGTCTGCAGCCTAATACCTGGGACCTGTGAATATGTTAGCTTATATGACAATGGGGATTAAAGCTGCAGATAGAATTACGGTTGCTAATAGGCTGACCCTAAAGTAAAGATGTTATCCCTGATTATCCAGGAAGACCCAATGTCACCACAAAGGCCCTTAAAAATATAATGGGAGGAAAAAAAAATATATATATATATATATAAAATGGGAAGGTAGAAGAGTGGGCCAGAGACATACAACAACTGAAGAGGCAGAGAAAATGCAAAGTATGGAAGGAACTTGAGCCACCATTGCTGGTAAAAAAATAACCACAAGACAAGAGAAGGGATGCAGGTAGCCTTTAGAAACTGGGAATGGCCCTCAAGTACCGCTGCGTGGAACTCATTATTCAACAAACTCAGTGAGCAAGGAACGAGTCTCTCCTAGAACCTCCAAAGAAGGTCATAGTTTTGCTGACATCTTGATTTTAGACCAGTGAGATCCAGCCCAGCCTTTGGAACTACAGAACTATAATAAATTATGTTGTTACTTTAAGCCACTAAGTTTTTGGTGATTTGTTATAGAGCAGCATAGGAAGCCAATATTTAGATGAATCAAAAAGCAGATAGAGGTGAAAGAACAGACAAATGCACAATTATAGTTGCGGACAGCAACACCCCACTCTCAGCAAATGATAGACCTACTAGACAGGAAATTAGCAAAGATATAAAAAAATTGAGCAATACAATAATAGACAGGATCTAATTTACATTTATGGCACACTCCAACCAACAGCAGCAGAATACACTTTGTTTTCAAGCACCCATGGAGCATTCATCAAGATAGAAAACATCATAGGTCATAAAACAAAACTGTAAATTTAGAAGAATAGAAATCCTATACAGCATGTTATTCTCTAACAATAATTAAATTAAACCAGAAATAACTGAAAGAAAAGTGCAAGGTCTTAAAATACTTGGAAATTAAATGACAAACATCTAATATACCCATAGAGCAATCAGGAAATCTAAAAGGAAATTTTTAAATGCATAGAACTGAATAAAACGAAAATGAAACATACCAAAATCTATGGGATGCAGCTAACACAGTGCTGACATGGAAAGTTATGGCACAAAATGCTCAGATGAGAAAAGGGGAGAGTATATCAAATCAATAATCAAAGTTCTTATCTCAAGAAGCTAAAAAAACAGTAGCAAAATAAAACAAAATGAGCAGAAATAAAAATATATAAAATAAGGACAAAAATAAATTAAATGGAAAACAAAAGCACAATAATGAAAGTGAAAGCTGTACCCTTGAAATAATAAAATGAAACTAATAAAACTCTAGCAATATTAACAAAATACCAAAAGGAAATACATAACACAAATATCAGGAAAGAAATAGAGGATATTACTAGAGATCCTTCAGCCATTGAAAGGATAATAAGGAAATACCAAAAAAAACTCTATGCTCATATTTTCAACAACTTTAGAGAAATGGATTAATTTCTCAAAACTCAGAAACTACTAAAATTCAATCAAAATGAAATAGATAACACAAATAGTCCTATAACCATTAATGAAATTAAATCTGTACAAGAAATCTCCATGTTCGGATGGCTGCACTAGAGAATTTCGTCAAACATTTAAAGAATAATTAACACCAATTTTACGCAATTCCTTCCAGAGAACATAACAGAGGGCAACATTCCCCAACTCATTTCATGAGACCAGAATTACCCATGGTATCAAAACCAGAAAAAGACAACACCAAAAAAGAAAAGAGAAAAAGCAAACTGCATTCCAAAATACCTCATGGATTTGGATACGAAAAAATCATCAAAAATATTAGAAAATCAAATCCAACAATGAAGAAACAGAATTAAATACTGTGACCAAATGGGATTTATTTTAGGTATGCAAGATGGATTCAATACTTGAAAATTAACCAATGTTATCCACCATATCAACAAACCTTAGAAGTAAAATCATATGCTCATATCAATTGGTGCAGAAAAATGATTAGATAACTCCCAACACCAATTTATGATAAAAACTCTCAGCTAGTTAGGAATAGGTGGGGATTACCTTACCTGATGAAGAGAATATTTAAAAAAGAGAGAGCTGACATCATGTTGAATCATGAAAGAAAAAGCTTCCCCTGTATGATCAGAAACAAGACAAGGATGTCCACTTTAACTATGGCTATTCATCAGTGTACTGGAAGGAAATGAAGGGCATACTAATTGAAAAGGAAGAAATAAAACTGCCCCTGGATTTCTAAAAATGAGTCATCAATCCTGAAAAAATAAGAATAAAGTGGGAGGAATCACTACTAGACAATGATGCTGGCAAGTTAACTAGAATAATCTAAGTAATATTGGCAGAAGGATAGACGTATCAATTAATGGAGCAGAATACAAAACCCAGAATCTGACAATGCATATTTATTCCATTAATTTCTGTTCAAGGAAGGATAGCCTTTTCAACAAACCTTGTGGGAACCAACTGGGCATCCACAGAAGGAAGAAAAAAAACAAAGAACATGGACCTAAATGTAAAAATTTGTGAAAAATTATCTCAGAATGGATCATGGACTTAAACGTAAAATGTAAAGCTATAAAACTTTTAGGAAAAACATAGCCAGGACACCACAACTATGACCATAAAAGGAAAATTTATAAATTGGATCTGTGAAAGACCCTTTAAGAGGAAGAAAAGACAAGCTGCAACAGCCTGGGAGAAAATATTTGCAAAGCACGTGTCTGACACACACACACACACACACACATATATACACATATATAAACTTATATATCTGATATATAAGTATATATATGTATATATGTATAGCATGTATATATGCATATATATACACTCAAACTGAATAGCAAAGTGACAAACTAAGAAATGGGAAAAAAACATGGACAGCTATTTTACTGAAGGGGATATAAAGCTAGCAAATAAGCACGTGAAAAGGTGTTCAATTCTACCGGTCTGGAGGGAAATTTAAGCCACAATGAGAAGTCACTACATATCTATTAGAATGGCTAAAATAATAGGGGAAATACCAAACTCTAAATAGATATAGACAATCTGGGTAACTCCTACATTGTTGGTGGGGATGTGAACTTTTACTCTGGAAATTTTGGCAGTTTTTTATAAAACTAAACACAATTTACAATAAAAATCAGTATTTGTTATTATTGGGCATAGTTCCCTGAGAAATGAAAACTCATGTTCGTGCAGAAATATGTACATAAAGTTTCATAAAAGCTGTATTAGTATAGTGAAAAACTGGAAATAACCCATTTGTGTATCAATAAGTGAATGGTTAAATAAACTGATGCAGACATGCCATGGAGTACTACTAAACAGTAAAGAAAAATGAAGCAGTGGGAACTCTGTCAAATCTTGTAAAAATCAATAATTTGGGAATTACATAAATTAAACAAAGGCTTACAACAATTCAAGGAGTATTTATTCAAGCAAAATGGCCAAATCTTCTAAAGAAAAGTGAGATTTAAGGCTTTTAACTTGACCTTCCTTTCCCCTTTTACTAGTTCTGCAATAGTCTGGAAAACCAAAAACAAACAAACAGACAAATAAAAACCCTGCATGTACGGCGTATGTGAAAACAGCAGCTTAGCAGCCAGTGAAAGAAAAAAAATTGTGTTTTGGGTGTTCTAAATCACCCAAAAAATTCCCACTTCAAAGAACTGTCATTACTGGGTTAGTGTAGAAGTTACCTGATAAGCTTTACTCTCAGCTCTTGACTTTTATTTGTTGAAAACAACCCCAAGCAATTGTTCAACATTGCAGCTGCTGGAGGTGGCCATAGAGTTTGGGGCCAATAAGAGGTTGACCAAAGACCTTAAAAGTGAAAGTGGGGAATGCCATGTCCATAAGGAATTTGAAAATCTCTCATATACACCTGATAAGCTAGGCTGTGAGAACACCCAAGAATGACTTGAGAAAGCCCTAAACTCTCATTTCTGGCTCCCTTAAAGCTCCAAGCAATCAGAAAGAGAAGGGCCACCAAGCGCAGAGCAGAGGCCGGCAGGACAGCTGACATGGGAAGACAGGTGGCAGAGCCGTTAAGGAGCCGGTGGACGAGCCTGGAGATAGCAGATGATCACGTGAAAGGGTGTTACAGAAGATTCTTATCGGGCCTTGGGACCTGATAGAAGTGTCCCTGCAGGATTTCTGAACTGTTCCTCACCAGTGGCTCTTTAGTCCTTCCAATCTCTCCCTTTTGGCATGGGAATGAACCATTATTGTCTTTTATTTTATTCTTTAATCTTCATTCTAGTAGTATCTATGACTTAAAGTTCCCCTATAACCACAGTTACCTCTATAGTTTAGTGCTGTTGATTGTACCCACATCGCTGCCATCCATTTCCAAACCTTTACCGTCCACGTAAAGCAAAGTTCTGTACAGGATAAGCTTCAGTTCCCCATTCTCTACCCTGGTAACCTATATTCTAGATTCTATATTCTAGATTCTAACTAGTTTGCTTATTATAATTAGTTATATATAATACAACTAAGATGTATAATATTATATTATATATATAACATATATATAATAAAATTAAAAACTTATGAGTTTGCTTATTAAAATTAGTCCCTATCAGTGAGGTCATGCATGGTTGCCCTCATGTGTCTGGCTCATTTCTCTCGACATAATGTCCTCGAGGTTCATCCAGGTTGTCACATAAGCCTCAGGACCGTATACATAGCTTATCCATTCATCAGTTTATGGACCTTGGGTCGCATCCAGCTTTTAGCAATTGCAAATACTTCCTCAGTGAACATCAGTGTACAAATACCTATTTGAGATCTGTTTTACATTTCATCTGGGTATACACATGGTTATCAGGATTGCCGGATCATATGGAAATTCTATAATTAAGTTCCTGAGGAACTGCCAAACTATCTTCCACTGTGGCTGTATGGTTTCACATTCCAACAGCAATGAGTGAGTGTCCCTATTTCTCCACAGCCTCTCCAAGACTGCTAATTTTCTATATCTTTAATAGTGGCCATTTTAGTAGGTATGAAATGATACCGTACTGTAGTTTTGATTTGTTTTTCCCTAATAGCTAGTGATGTCGAAGATCTTTTCATGTACTTTTTAGCCATTTGCATTTTCTTTTAGGAAAAATGTCTATTCAAGTGTTTTGCTTAATTTTAATTGGGTTGTTTGCTTTCTTATTGTTGAGATGTAGTATTTCTTTATATATTCTGGATATTAAACCCTTATTTATATGTGGTCTCCAAATATTTTCTCCCATTGTCGTCTTTTCACTTTGTGACAGTCATTTGATACAAAAAGGTTTTTTTGCTGTTGTTGTTTTTGTTTTTGTTTTTGAGGAGGTCCCATTTATCTATTTTTTCTTTTGTTGCTTGGCTTTGGGTATAAAGTCTAAGAAACCATTAACTACCATAAGACCTTGAAGATGCCTCCCTATGCTTTCTTCTAAGAGTTTTATAGTCCTGGTTCTTGTACTTAGGTCTTTGATCCATTCGAGTTAATTTTCGTATATGATGTGACACAGGGATCTTCTTTTCATTCTTTTGCACATGGATATCCAGTTCTTCTAAAAAATGTTTGTGGAAGAGACTGTCCTTTACAGTTGAGCTGACTTGGCAGCTTTGTTTAAGATCAATTGACCATAGATGTTGTGGTATAATTCTGAACCCTCAAATCAATTCCATTGGTCAATGTATCTACCAAGGCTAGTGATGCTCTCATCACTGTAGCTCTGAAATATGATTCAAGTCAGCAGTATGAGTCCTCCAAGTTCATTCTTCTTTTTCAAGATTTTTTTTTGAAAGGCCCCTTACCCTTTCAAATACGTTTGATAATTCACTTTTCCATTTCTGTGAAGTAGGCTGCTAGGATTTTGATAGGTATTGCATTGAATCTGTAAATCGATTTGAGTAGAATTGATGTCTTACCGATATTTACTCTTCCAACCCACACACGTGGAATGTTCTTCCATTCTTTTAGCTCTTCTTTGATTTCTTTTAACAGTGTTTTGTAGTTCTCTGTGTAGCAGACCTTTACATTCTTGGCTAAATTTATTCCTAGTATTGAGTCTTTTAGCTGCTATAGTAAACATAATGTTTTCCTTGATTTCCTCTTCAGATTGCTCATTAATAGGGCATAGAAACACTTGATTTTTGTGCCTTTATATTGTATCCTGACACTTTGCTGAACTCATTCATTAGCTCTACTGGCATTGTTGTAGATTTTTCAGGACTTTAAATATATAGGATCATTCCATCTGCATTTTATTTCTGTGGGGTCTGTAGTAATGTATCCCTCTCATTTCTGGTTTTATTTGCATCTAATCTTGTTTTTTCTTTGTCAGTCTGGCTAAGGTTTTCCCAATTTTATAGATCTTCTCAAAGAACCAAGTTTCAATTTTGTTTATTTTCTCTATCATTTACGTATTCTCAATTTCATTTATTTCCACTCTAATCTTTATTTCTTTCCTTCTACTTGCTTTTAGATGAGTTTCTGTTCTTTTTCTAGTGCTTCCAGGTGTGCAGTTTGAGATTTTGTATTAGATTTTTTCCTTTTTTTCTTTCTTTCTTTTTTTTTTTTTTTTTTTTTTTTTTTTTTTTTTTTTTTTTTTTTTTTTTTTTTTTTTTTTTTTTTTTTTTTTTTTTTTTTGGCATGGACAGGCACCAGGAATCGAACCTGAGTCTCTGGCATGGCAGGCAAGAATTCTGTCACTAAGCCACTGTGGCCCACTCTTTTTCCTTTTTTTAATGTAGGCATTTAGGACTATAAATTTCTCTCAGCATTTCCCATAAGTTTTGATAAGTTGTCTTCTTGTTTTCATTCATCTTGAGATATATACTCATTTCCCTTGCAATTTCTTCTTTGACACACTGATTGTGTGTTATTTTACTTCTGTATATTTGTGAATTTTTCAAAATTCTGCCTATTATTGATTTCCTGCTTCATTCCATTATGGTCAAAGTAAATGATTTGCATAATTTCAGTCTTTTAAAAATGTATTAAGACTCGTTTTGTTTTGTGACCCAAAATGTGGTTTATCCTGGAGAATGATCCCGGCACACCTGAGAAGAATGTATATCCACTGTTTTTGGGGTGCAGTGTTCTGTATATTTCTGTGAGATCTAGTTCACTTATCATATTATTCAACTTTTCTGCTTCTTTATTGATCATCTGTCTAGACATTTTATCTATTGAAGAGAGTAGTGTATTGAAGACTTCAATTCTCTTTAGAGACTTCCTTTCTTCCTTCCGTTTTGCCAGTATTTGCCTCCTGTATTTGGGGAATTAGATTTGATACTGTCATGAGTTGAGACTTTTTGGGATGTGGGTTGTGGGGAATATATTTTTCATGTGGCATGGGCCTGAAATGGAGGGGGAGGTCTCAGGAGAGTGGCCTGTACTTCACTGAATTGTGATCCCAAAAGTGATATGTCCGAGTCCTAACCTACAGCACCTGTGAATGTGACCTTATTTGGAAAAGGGCCTTTGCAGATATAATTACATTATTGATTTCAAGATGCCAACCACAGCCCTAGGAAACTAATACATGGATTATATCTCAGTATCCAAAGGTGAAGACTGGGAGGATAGTGGCGGGAGGGATGTCAGTGTGAATATAAAAGGAAAACACAAGGGATGCATTTGGTGATAGATCTATATTTTGTCTGAGTTAGCTTGCCAAGCTGCTATGACAAATACCACTAAAAGTGTTGACTTAATAACATGAATTTATTGGCTCATAGTTTGGAAAGCTAGAAGTCCAAAAATCAAGGCATTAGCAAGGCCATGCTTTCTCTCCAAAGTCTGCAGCATTCTGTTGCTGGCTTGCTGTAATCCTTGGGGTCCCGTAGCTTGTCCCTCTGTCTCCTGTGACATGGATATTTCCCTTTGTGCCTACTTTTCTGGTTTGCATACCTAAGATAAAACCCACTTACTATAAAATCTGACTAACTGGCTGTTACCCCCTCAAGAGTCCCATTCCTCAGAGTTACCTACTCTCTACATTTCTAGCTATTGTATTTGGTATTTATCTCTATATTTCCAAAGAAAGTGCTATGTTGTTAACTCTTGATTTTAAGCATTATCTATAGACTACTCTAGATGGGAGATATGGCCTCAATTCTCTTTCCCCTGCCCGATATTTTAACCAACTCCTGGCTCCTTCCTGTGTTTGTCACTGATTTCTGACTTTCAGTTTCTTCTCTGTAAGAGGTCTCTAGTGACATGATTAGGGCCCACTCTGATTCGGCTGGCTTCACCTTAACTCGAAGCACCATCTTCGAAGGAGCTTATTTGAAAATGGTTTCACACCTACAGGAATGTGGATTAAAGACTAAGAACAAGTATTTTGTTGAGGCACATGATCCAATCTACCACAGTCTCAGTTATTGTGGTGGATAGAAGAAATGCACATGCGATAAACTAAACACACTCACACACACACACAAGTGAATATCACTAAAACTGGAGGAATCTGATAAAAGTTTGTGGATTGCATCAATGTCAATATCTTGGCTGTCCTACTGTAGTATAGTTTTGCCAGATGCCATCATTTCGGGAATCTCTATGATGTGTACATTGAATATTTCTGTATTATATCTTATGAATGACTGTGAATCTACAATTAAAAGTTTAATAAAAACACATTAGCAAACTTATTCTACAATAAGTATCATTCTTCAGAAATGACTAAGCAATTTCAGTATGAATTTCCATGTTACTTTTCGTATTCCTGACACAACAAGCCATAACAACAGTAAGATGAGATCACCACGTCCAATTTCCTTAGGCAGAGACCAACCAGAACTACCTGTTGGAATGTTCTCAAATCATTGTCTCTAACCTTTACTTTTGGGCTTGGAGTTTACAAAATTGCAAAATGATCAATATATTTTTTTAACTATGCGAAAAGAACTCAGACTTAATCTTGGGTGCATATATAATGATTGGTCCACAGTTCTACCCTCTCTTTAGGCTGAAGTTCCGTGATTAAGCCCCTCGGATTGGGCACCCCGAAGGCGCTGGAATCTGCACACAATAGGACTTGAACCAGGATCGATTCTTTCCCATTGACGGAGCTACAGCAGCTAGAGCAGTTACGATTCAGTCCACGGTGCTCAGACAAGGCTTGCTCCTCCTGTGCGGTCCTTGGAACACTTTCTATCATTCCCTGGGTATCCTTTGGATGATTTTCTTGGAAATTATTCACACTGATCTTTGCTTTATTCCATCACTTCTCGAAGAAGCCAAAGTTAAATACTGACCTTGAGCTCAAGTAACTCCTAATGTGTCACATATGGAGGCTGGGAGATAAACTCTGTCTGGTTGCAAGAAGGAGTACTTACCCCAAATCAGTGTTCTCAATAGTGCTGATGATAATAATAGCAATAACTGCTCATATTAATAAAGCTGTTCACATTTACCAAGTGCTTCCATAATATGCCACTGGAGTCTCATGACAGCGCTGTGAGGGAGATGAACAAGCGTTATTATCTTTATTATTTTCAGATGGGAAAATTGAAGCTCATAAAAAATATGTGCCTTGACTCAATTATATGACCAGCAAATGGTGCAGATAAGACTTGAACTTCAAATCTTACGTGTAACATTGAAGAAATTTTTAGAGCTAAATATAGATCATCCAATATCCCAGAACTATATAACAATTGATCTGTATTTTGTATATTCTTAAAACTGCATATATGCATTTGAATTTTATAGAATAAAAATTAATGTAGAGTTGTAGTCTGTGTTTATTCATTTTTATATAATAATAATATGGTCAAATTGTAACAGTTTTTATAACTATCTCCTTATTCTATGGTGTAGGGAATTATAATCTCTTCACCATGTTTCCACCATGCATACATTTTATCACTTGCTAAATTATTTACTTAGGATAAATTCTTAGGTCTTGTGACCCTTTGTCAAAGAGTTTGAAAATTCTACATGACTACTGACATTAATTATCATATCCTTCTCAAACAGAACATTGAGACTAGTAATGTCTACGTATGTATATACTATATAAGTGTATCACAATTGTAAGAGCATTTAGAGTTAGTATTTTTAATTTGAATATGTGTAAAAGTAACTGTTTTTCTATTTAATTTTCATTTATTCACTTAATCAACAGCAAATCTGATGTCTTCAAAAATTGACCACATGTGTTTCCTGTCATAGGTTTTTTTTTCATTCATCTACAGGGTTTTTGATATTTTATTATATATTTGTATAAGCTTTTTATAATAAAATGAATCACTTCACATAATTGCTAAACCTTTTTTTCAAATTTCTATTTCTTTAATTTTAGTTTTTCATTACACAGATGTTTCTTTCTGGTATCTTCCATAGTTTCAAAGTCGAGAAACTTTTCACCCTCATTCTGAGAATATCAATTCTATTTTCTGCTAGTTTTACTCTGATTTTGAATTTTATTATGTTATAGCTCAATTCTAACTCTTTGAAATTTGCTTTTATTTTTTATAAATTTTATACATGCATATAGTTCAAATAGCAAAATACATCTCTGAGGTTTATTATAAAATCTGACTAACTTGCTGCTATCCCCTCAAGAGTCCCATTCCTCAGAGTTACCTACTCTCTACATTTTTAGCTATTGTGTTTTGTATTTAAATTTCTAAAGAAAGTGCTATGTTGTTAACTCTTGATTTTAGGCATTATCTATAGACTTCTCAAATGGGAGATATGGCCTCAATTCTCTTTCCCTTGCCCCACATTTAACACACAGGCATGCTTCCAGACCTCCAGCTCCCTGAATAAAGTCATATTTTTATGCTATTGACATCAATCTATACATGCTATCCAAATCTTATTTACGACTGAGCCATGCGAAAAGCTACACTTGCTTTTCCTCTCTTGCACAAATTTTGTTTTTCCTGGATTCAATGGATGTTTTGTTTACTTTTGTTTTTACGTTGCCTGTGTTATAATGACTAATTCACCCCAAACTTTTCCCCAGTGTTCAAATACATCCAGTTTTCTATCAGTTTCATCTTCTTGGAATACTTCTCTTCCAGAGCCTCTGACCTGGTCCAGTGTGAACTGACTGCTCTCCAGGCCTGGTGAACAGCTTTTACCCTAGCATTTCTTTTCACTACCCTTAGTAGTTAGAGCAGGCTGCAGTGAAAAATCAATCCCCAGAACACAAGCTCATTGCTCACATGAAAATTCAAGATGGTGGCCCTTGGTTAGTGGGCGCCTTCCCTGCACGTGGTGATTCAAGGATCCAAGTTTCCTTCATCTTGTAGCTTCACCATCAGCTGAGGCATTGTCATCACCTTCATCCAGTGCCTTACAGGGAGCCAGAAGAGGTGCCCTCACTTTTCAAAAACAGTAGCTTGGAAGTAGCAGACATCCATTCTATTCATAGAACTTTCTCCAGAGGCCAATTAAGTCCCCAAACTAAACTGCATAGGATTTGGGGGGATCCAGTATAGCTATATGCCTAGGAGGAAAAGGAGAGTGATTTTTACATCATCACAAGAATTCCTTTTGCCACGCACATCAATAAGACCAACTGCTTCCTAATCCTGAGCCTTCCTCCCTGTTGCTTTTACTTTCTTCATTGATGAAGCACATCCTAAAGTAGCTTTTTGGGAACAGGTAAGTAGTGGATAATTTTTTTGCAACTTTGTCCAAAAATATCTTTATTCTATGCTCACATGTAATGGACAGTTTGACTAAATACAGAATTCTAGTTTGGGTAACATTTCCCCTGAATTATTTCATGGCATTACCCTAAAAATTTTGAGAGCATTCTTCCATTTTTGCAAGTCCAAAGACATTCTATTCATGACCTTTGGTATGAGATTTGATTTTCTTTTCTCTATGGGAGTGTCAGGAAGTTCTCTTGGCCTTCAGTATTTTGAAATGTCATGATGCGGTTCTGTTTTGATCCATTTTGCTGGAAACTCGCTGTATATTTCAATCATATAGCCCCATCTGCCAATTCTAGGAGACACCTAATAATTTTTCCTTCCATTTTCACTGTTTTGTCTACTTAGAACTATGATTTTGGATAATGGTCCTCTTGAGATGATTCTCTAATACTCACATTTTCTATCTCTTGTTTTCCATCTTTACCTATTGTACTTTCTAAGAAAATTCCTTACCTTTAGCTTCAAAAACTTCCTATCATGATATATATTTATATATATATGTTTGGGGGTGCCGGGAGGTGCCTGGTCCTGGAATTGAACCCAGGTCTCCTGCTTGGAAGGCAAGCATTCTACCACTGAACTACCTACTCACGTTATATTTTATATTTTTAATTCTCAAGACCTTTTTCTTGGTGTCAAATTATTCTTTTCATATTATTATTATTATATATATTATTCTTCCTTCATTGGTACAGTAACATCTCTTAGCTATTTGAGATAGAAATGTTCTTGTAATGTTGTTTTCTCCCAGCATAATTTTTCCATTCATGTTGTTTCTATTTATTCATTTTTGGTGTCTTTCAAGTTAGAGGCTGCTAAAATAAATGGTCATCCTTGGCTGTCTGCCCATGTTAAAGAGGAGATCTCTAAAAGCTACTGGGAAGCGCTTTAACTTGTCAAATGTGGACTCCATTTTGAGGAATAATCTGACTGGGCTGTGTCATTGAAGGAAGCGTTGACAGCCGTTTCTTCAGACCTTCACTTGTTGACCATTCAAATTATCCACAGATGAATCTTCCCATCTCTTAAGGAAGGTAGAAGCCAGGCTCCCAATCTTCTGAGAGTTGAGTGGGATAAGAGTCTTGAGGGAGGATGCAACGGTCAGCACACTAACTTAACGAAATCCTTTGGTTACAGTAAAACGTCCCTGTGTCAAAAGGGCCTGATATTCCCAATCCAGTGACTAAATCCCTCGTCCTCTGTCAGCGTGACAGAGGAGGTCATCCAGCTACGCGGGCGTGGAGGGGATCCGGTGGCCGGACTTAACGCCGCGTCCTGTGTTCAGCAAACTTTCCCCACACCCCCTCCACCCCTTGCCCGAGGTGCCCGCTGCTGACTCCTCAGCCTCTTGGAGGACCTGTGCTGCACACTGAGTAACTGCTTAGCGTCTCCGTTGCTGCCTAAGGGTTCATTCAACTTTCTCAGTCAGCACCCGCCCTTTGATTTCCTTCTTTCAAAAAATTGTTATTGTCTTTTCTCAACTTCTCTAGACTTTGTGTATTTATGCCTCAGCAAATATTTTAGGGTCATTTTCATGGGGTTTTGACTAAGAGTGGAGATAAAGGTGCTTGGTCCTTAGTATTTAATCCAGGAACCCTTAATATAACTTTTTATTTTCCAATTTTCTAATCTATCAGCACATCATTTAATGAATAATCCTTAGGTGCTCCTGGTTTTGAGTGTTGCTTTGACAAATACTTAAGCTAATTCGGTTTCTGGAATTCATGCCCTAACCAACTGACCTAGTTTTACATCAGTAACCTAATGTGTCATTTTTGCTGTTTCAGAATATATTATTATCTCCTACAGTTGCTCAGCATGAGCTAGTTCTGTCGCCTTACTGCTTCACCCGTTCAGGTAACCCATGTGGAAAGAAGTCTGGGAAGACTCAGGAGGCAATCAACTTGCCAATAATACCACATGTAAATTTTCTTGTTTGTTTTTAAAGCTCGTCATGTCCTTAAGACCAGTTCAAATTCCGGGAATCATCCTGGACTAGCACATGTCAGCCAAGTTTGTCTCTTCCAGGCCTAAAGATTAGAAATCTCCTGGGCTGATGGTTTCCCATGGAACATGACCCATCCAATTAGCCTCATCTCTTCCAACCAGAAAAACACCCAGAGACACATGTAACCACCTATAAACACCCCCCGCCCAGGCCATCCACACCCCACTTAGATTTCTGCACCTTGAAGTTCAGTGACATCGGCTGTGTGGGAATATCAAGGCGTTTTGTCAGACAGGCAATTTAGCAGTCTCACATCCTCTCTTTGCCACATTGGAGATTTAAAAAAAGAGGATTACCTTTGTAAATTACTGGGAAAATAAGGCCAAGGCAGTGCCATGCCTCTTCTTCTCATCTGGGATTCTCTTTAACACATATTCTTAGGTAAAAATCCCCCTCCCAGGACCTTCCTTCCAAATGAGATGGATGACAAACATGACCTTTTTATATGCTTTTCACTGCTTAACAAAAATTTCTGTCACCAAGAGTAAGCAACCTTTACATATTCAGAGGCGATTTTTTTCATACCTATATTGCTACATGGAGGAGAAAAACAAGATTTAATTTAATTTGACTCTGATTATATTCTCATATTTGGAAAATAAATATTAATCAAATCATCACATTTGAACTATACCTAACATAACTAAGCATTGTTAAACCAAGAGGTTGCTGCATTTTTCCTTTGTACTAAAACTCTTTATATATATATATATATATATTCAATCATTTACATAATCAGAGAGAGCGAGAGCTATTTGAGTGACCCAAAATGTGTGGACCAGAACAGGACTGTTGACTACAGGAGGGAATATCTTAATTTCATAGTTGAGATTGTGGCAAAAAAGATCAGTAACTATAAAAAGAATCATGGGAAACAATAAGTCCATATTTGTAAGAAGTATTACCCTGTGCAGGGCACTCCTGAAGAAGATTATTCAATTATTTCTAAAAGAAGTTTGTATCAGTTGTAAAATGCTTTGCTTCTTTGTCTAGGTCTTACTCATCTTAGAGTTTGATTATGTGGTTTTTGGCTTTTTCTTGTGTTCACTCAAAGACATTAAAACAATGGTGTGAATTTATTGGAACATTTTCCTCTTAATCTCTCTGGAAAAGTAAAAGGTTTTTAATGGACTATTTATGTTCCTCAAAAATTTGATTTAGGGTGGGAAATATTGGACTAAGCTACTCTTTGCAGTCAAAAGCACATACCAAAATGAAGATAGTCTCTGAAAATTAGGAGCTTAGGGTCCAAAAATAAAATGGAATCCAAATGTGTGCTAAGAAAGAAGACCAGGCAGAGACAGGATTCTCAGCTCTCCCCACTCACTCCCACCAAAGAGATTCGCAAAGAGGCATTTGCAAATTCTTTAAACTTTAAGAAGTTTACAATAAACGGTCCTTGTCATAACAAAGATAAAATAAAGCAACTAAAGTAAAAATTAAAAGGACAGTCAAAAGTGGCCCCATTTTCCATCTTTTCCTTACCACTAATGCCTTCTCTCAACTCCAGCTGTTTGATTTTGTTGACTTTGAGGACAGTAATCAGAGGCTGAATAACACCCAACCTTCCCATGTGAAGGACTCTGAATTCTTTCCTTTTGACCTCGACACCAGAGGCATCCAAGAACAGTACAAATCCCAAACTCCCCCGAGCTACGGGACCGAGGCTACACAGTATTCCATTCAGGAAATGAGCATCTCGAGGTCTTCCCTTTGCCTGGGTCCCTGCTCACGCGTGTTTACCCAGTTAACAGAGATGATACAATCATTCACATATGTTTGAAAAGGTTTCTTTACAGGGAAAAAATTAGTCTACTTGATTATAGGATAAAGCACAGAGCATAATGAAACAAGGTTTCCTTCTCTTTGGCATCTTCCCCAGCTTCTACAACAGAGCTTGCACAGGTATTTCTGGCATTGCGTGTGTCAGTTAACGTGCCATTCGGTGTGGATGAATAATAATGAGAATAAGAGCCAGCTAGCTTTGCATGAAGTAAATCTCAATTTTGTGCTAAATTCCCCTTTGTACAAGACAGTTGCCAAAGAATACTGTGATTTATCTCTCAAGAAAGGCTGGATGAGAAGAGGACGGATAACGAGGAAGGAGAGAGAGGAGGCATGTGAGTCAGTATTTGGAAAAGTCTTACTAAATAACAATCAAGCAACTTGAAGGAAAAGCCCTCGTGACTCTAAACCAGTAGTACCTTAGTCTTCAATGAACACTAAGTGGCATGAAAATGGTTTTCATACTATGTGAAGTTACAATCAAATTATAAAATTGTAAGAACATTAGAAACTAAAGTTACAGTATATGTTTGTGCCAGGGTGTGCCCACACACAGAGTTTTAAGACTGACCTTCTAAACTAAATACACACACAGAGTTTTTTTTTATTTAATGACACAACTCATCTTGGTAGAGTATCAGCCATGGGCTATTAACAAGAACCAACTAATCCATAGGAGATAGGTGAATTTAAAAGAAAGAGACAAAGAGAGAGAGAAGAGAAACTCAACTTGGAGGAAGGATGCCTTGGTCCCTAACTCAGCTCTCTCACCAGGTCTCTAGAAAGAAAAGTCATGAACTCTCTGTGTCACGGGGCTGCTCATTTGGTGTTGAGGTTTAGGGGAAATCACAGACTGCAGAGACAACCTCTGCCATACTCCTCACCAGCAGAAAACTTGGGCAAATCATTTAATTTCATTCCTCATATGCAATTAGACAATATCGAATTTCACTGTATCCCATGGAGGACTAAATGAGATACTTGGACAGGGTATGCTGTGAGCATGAAAGCAATAAATATTAGCACTTATGAAGGAGTTCAGATACCACAGAGCCATATTCTATCGGTGGAAGCACAGTGTTCTCTTGATAGAAACCTAAAAGGCAATTTGGGTAAAGAGTGATGAAAATTTTCATACCTAGTGATTCATAAATTTATATATGGGCATCTATTCTAAGAAAATAAACAGAGATTTGGACAAAATGTTATTCACAAATGTGTCCATTGCTGTGTTATTTATAATACCCAGTCAATTGGACTCAGACTTACTGTCCAATGGCAAGATAGCAGCATGCATATGTGATAGAATGTTACATATATGTGATAGAATGTTGCAAACCATTGAAGTTCCATATTTTCAATGAATACTAAGTTCCACGAACATGATTTTCATATTATGCTCTGTTGAAATCAAACTGTAAAATTGTAAGGACAGTAGAATCCAAACTTACAGTACATGCCCGTGCAAGGGTGTGCACGCCCATACACACTCACACACCTAAGTGGGAAGAAAGCATTGCACAGTGGGGACAGTGGGATTGTTTTCAGGTGATATGCATTTCTGGGTGATTTTTCTTCTATGTGTTCTCCAAATTTTCTAAAAATTAGCAAGGACTTTATATTTAATCATATAAACATGTTATTTAAATCATTGTATATTTTCTACTTTCATAACCTGTCAGACAGTGAGAGTCCCTCTCATCTCACGTTGCAGGGCCCTAATAAGGAAGGGATGAGAACTAAATCTGATAAAGTAACAGTGAACAGCTGTCACCTCAATCCAGGTTTCCTCTTTCTCTATTTCAGTCTGTGGGGTGGGGGCTGAATGATTTAGAAGATGGTCTCTCTGTAGTTCAGTGTCTACAACCAATAGGCCGCAAATGCAAATATATACATATATATACGTACATATATAAGTCATTTTCTGTTGAATGAATAAGATTTCCTATGTATACATGAAAAATTTTTTACAAATATATACAGATGTAATTATGCTGAAGAAATCAGAAATCAATTTTATATGTTTACTAAATTCACAAGTTTTTATCTTTTTATCTGCATGTAGTCCAATCACCAGGCACTAAAACATAAGTGCCCATAGTAGAGGACTGCAAAATATTTTGACATTAAAATATTTTTTGTTTTTTATTAATATTAAAATACTTCTGATATTAAAAAGGACACTTCATAGATCTGTTGGAAGAATTTAACAAAAATCATCTCATACAAATAGCACAGATGCCATCAAAGTCCTATACACAAGAGTCAAATTGAGCTTCAAAGAGGATGATAACTAATTGATTGTCACTTATCAAATATGTTTAAATCTGTGAGTTCATAATAATATTTAAAAACTGCTCACCTTCAGAACATGATACTCAATTTATTATAATAAAAACTGGTAAATAAAAGGAAAGAATCAAGCATTTATTCTGCTTTTCCTTTATTAATCGCAGAACTGGGTAACCAATTGGTAGTTGAGGGGAAATGCCAAATTAAACAGATAATGATAGAATCAGAATAGCAGCCTCTTGTAAACCCCAGTAAGCATCAAGCATTGTGGTAAGCAGCATCCTAAAATGCCCCTGGTAATTCTGTGATTATGTTACATTGCGAGGCAAAGGGCTCTGCAGATGCAATTAGCCAGCTGACCTCCAGGTAGAAAGCTTACCTGGATAGGATGAACCCAGTCACATAAATCCTTTTAATTTCGAAGCCGTAAGTTTTGTCCACAAGTGCCAGGAGGGGAAGTCAGAGAGCCTGGAGGCCGCAGCGGGATGCGAGGCGGGAGCGCTTCTCCACCTGGCGGGTGCGTGCGCCTGGAGGGACCTGGGAGTGGCTCTCTGAGCCGAGAGCCACCAGCAGCTCTGCCACCAGGAGGACCGGCCTCTGCCTGCCACCAGGAGGACCGGCCTCTGCCGGGCAGACACAAAGGACTGAGTCCTGCCAGCAAGCTGAGGAGCAGGAAGCAGGTTCTCCCCAGAGCCTCAAATGCCAGCGCAGCCGCTGGCTGACCTCAGCTCAGTTGAGACCCAGACCAGAGCACCCACCCTGTGCCAGCACTCGGCCCCCAGACCCAGGAGCTAACAAATGGATGGCTGCTGTTTTAAGCTACCAAATTCATGGTAATTTATTGTGCAACAATAAACAACTAGTGAAAGCATCAATGGTTCACATAAAAAAGAGGGGAGGGCGCGCCAGGGTGGCTCAGTGGCAGAGTTCTCGCCTGCCACGCTGGAGACCCGGGTTCGATTCCTGGTGCCTGCTCATGCCAAAAAAAAGGAGGGGAACCTGACATCTATGTTTCTCTTGCTGACAGAACACAAAACCAAAAACACAGAACACAAAGGAGTCAAACAAAAGACCCAAAGTTCGAATAGGATCTGGGCAGCCACTATGGAGAAGCCAATTTGCAGGAACACAGAAGGCAGAGGAACAGGTTGAATGCACCGTGGCTTAGCAATTAGCAAAATTCAGACTGGGGGAGAGGAAAAACGGTCAAAAGCCCCAATTTCTTCAATGGACAAACACTTCAAAGAAAGTGTTGAAGGGAACTTTGCAGATTAAAAGCCCCTTTAGAAGGTGTATCAACAATTTTTAACAGTAAAGACTAAAATCTGGAGAAACAAGAAGAGGTGGTAAGTGATAAAATGGCACAAGCAAGGGATTAACATAACAGTCCAGTTAGAAGTTACTTCGGGTGGGGAAGGGAAGGGCCGGGACAAGTCAAGACTTCCCGAGTGGCTGACAACATCCTGTTCCCTGGCCTGGACGCCGGAGTTTCATTGCTGAGGATGCATCCAGTGCGAACACCTAATGAGCGAGCGACTACATTAGCCAAGCACAGAAGAGAGAGTGTCTTCTTCATTTATTTTCCTGGAAGCCTGTAAAGTTGCTGAAGAATGCAAACAATGGGAAGCTCTCCACTGCGGGAAGGTCCTACTGAGGACAACAGCCAGGGGGTCCCAAGGAAGAGGCAGCCTGCGCCTCGGGTTGGGGGGCGGGGCTCTTTAGGCTCTGTTCCTTTGCGGGCCCGAGGGTGGGAGGATTAGAAGTCTACATGTCACAGGTTCCATACAGGGAACCAAAGACAGTGAAATGTGCTACTAACTGTTCACTGGAGGTCAGACTTTGGGGGAAATAGGGAGTAGAAGGATTGCGGCAGAGGAGCTCACCAGAATTCTCCAAAAGGGACAGGGACTGCGCTTCTCCAGCCTTTTAGCAGACGTGTGGGAATAGGGGGCACGTGGTTTTCAACACAATTTGGAAAGTTAGACATTTGTGTGAAATCTCCTTTAAAAAAAGTTATCAAGCACTTCAACGGTAAAACCTTGTGTCAGACAACACGCTGGGAGGCAAGCGAGGCTACTGGAGCAGGTCCCCGCGGGGCCGGCGCGCGTGTCCCACGCAGCCCCCGCACCCCCTGCGCCCACTGCGGCCAGCGCCCCGGGCCCTCCCCAGCCGGCCTCGCGGGCCTTCTCCTGAAGCAGGCTCTGCAGCAGCCCCGCCGAAAGCCCGGGAGCGGGGCCGTGTTCCCCGCAGAGCGCAGCGTGGGCTCTGCCGGCGCGGGGAGGCACCAGCCCGGGCTGCAGGGAGAGAAGAGGCTCCTCTGGGCAGAAACGGCGCAGGGTCCGCGTCCGTCCCCGGGCGGGGTGGGGCTGGGGGGTGTTCGGGCAGCTCCTTCGGCCTCCGGGTCGCGCCGGGAGGGGAAGCGACGCCCGCGGCGGCTCGGGTGCTGCCCCGCACAGGTGCTCGCAGGGCTGGGCGCGCGGGTGTCCCGCCCCCGCCTCCCCCGCGCGGCCCTTGGCTCCCCGCGGCTCCCGCCCAGGCCAGCGCCATCCCTGCATGACCGGTACCAGCGTCGGGCGCCCCAGAGTGCGAAAAGGGGATTTGAAATTGTAGTCTGAAATGGGCATTAAAAGTTCCTACCGTAAAATAATATTATTCTTTCCAGAAATCCCAAATTGTTATAATTTGGCTTCCACCCCAAAGAGGGGAAAAAGATCCTAGGGATCCAAAATTTCCAGCTAGATTCCAGATGTCTCCTAAGAAGAAAATAAGAAAAGCCTTCCTAACTTTGGATAGATGGCCTATAGCCTACTAATAATATTTGCTTGGACAGGGCAGATAGCATTGACTTTTCTGAAGTTCCATTAAAATAAACGAATCCACATTAATATGCTAAGTAAAACTTGGTTAGACAGAAAGTTGCACAAGCCCTCCGGGTCCCGAGGTCAGTGGCCCGAGGAGACAATCTCCCAGCGCACTTTGCAGGCGAGCGCAGGGGCCGGTCGGCCGCAAGGCCTGGGGCGTTTCGGGCATTTCTGACCCGGCTGGAATCCGAAGTGCCTTTTGGGACGTTCCAAGGTAAGTAGGTCTGGCTAGCTAAGGAGAGTTCCTTCCTGCGGCTATGTCTTGCGGGCTTCACGGGCACGTGCGCAGCGGAGCCCTTGTGGTCACCGCCGCGCGCCCCGCAGCAGAGGCTCGGACGCGGGCACCACCCAGCCGCGCACCCGGGTAGACGCCTCTGCGGGCCGGGCGCCACCGCCTCCACGGAGCCCTCCGGAGAGAGTGAGCAGGCTGGATTAGAAGCTCTGAACGCCTTTCATCATCATTTCTCCAGCATGGCTTCCAGGTATTACATCACCAGGTTCACTATGGCATCCGCCTTCTGTTTTCTTTTTTCAGGTTAAGTTTGAAATGCCAGCGGCATGCTCGGCCCGGAGGAACGTCGGGCAGAAAAGCGCAGCTCCGGGGGCAGGGCCTGGGTGGGCCTCGGTGGGAGCGTGGTGGGGGGGGGGCCCGAGTGAGTGCTTCCAGGGTCCCACTCAGAGAGGATTATCTTGAAAGAGCGCTTCCTTCGGTTCACGGCCGGGCTCCTGCTTTTAGGTCGGCTTTGTTGTTGTTTTGTATGTGTTTCGTCTTCACTGGCCATTTGGAGGATTTGTTCGTCTACGTAGAACAGTTAATAACCAAGTGGGTGAGCGGAAGAAGGCAGGATGACTGTATCTTTGAGTAGAAAACAGTGAAAGGCGAATTGGAAAGGCTGAATATATAGGTAGAAAGAGTGACTGGTTTTATGCAATAATTTATCTTCACATTGCTTCATTTTATTTATAATAAAAACTTTTAATTTTTTTAATACACAAGGCTGAAAAGAAACTTGAATTCCTTTAAACCCCTTTTTACATTTAAGAAGACAAGGACAGAAAGTTTCTGTGTTTAATATCCCCGTATTCAACAAACTTCAGTATGGAAAAATATTCCAGTTTCCTTGTAATTTAAACCATTTTTGCAGAACTGTTGTGTTACACTGCCTATGGGTCTGAAAATAAGATCATGATTTTTAAATTAATTTTTAAATAATGTTTATAAAGCTTTTTTCTTTATTGTTAAAATTATTAAATTCACACAAGAAGGTTTTGTTAGAGTTGCCCAAGGAATGTTTCTTGTAGCTAGTATGTCAACCAAGTATCAGCTCAGAGGATATTTAAAAAAATTAATTTGAGTTGACCTACTTCCAAAAGAGATTTTATACAATTCCCCTTCAAGAAAAATCAATAAATCACTTATGAGGCTAGTGGGTCAGTATTTCCTTAATAAATATCAAGTTTTATTTCTTTAGGACTACTTGTAAAATTCACACATTCACTAGGGTTGTGAAAAAAGCATTGAGAGAAGAATGACAAAAGAATACTGGATAATTCTAAGCATGAAACATAGACCTAACATTTTCCTATGCATGGTGCTAAGTGCTTAAAGAATGATTATTGTAATAAAACCTATAGATGCTGTTTCTAAGATGTCAGGCATTATACACTGCATTTTACATATTTTATCACATTTACTTTTTGTTAACATATTTATTTTACTGATATATCTTCTTCACCCTAAAGTAAAGCATAAAACTCAGTGGTTTTGAGCATATTCACAGAGTTGTGAAACCATCACTACCATTAATTCTAGAACATTTCATCACACAAAAAGGAACTCCAAGTTAATTAGCCGTCACTCTCCGTCCCTTTAGTCCCTGACAACCAGTAATCTCCTTTTCGTCGCTGTAAAATCACCCGTTCTGCACATTTCCTATAAGTGGAATCACACAATATGTGTCTACCTTCTTTTCGTTAGCACAGTGTTTTCGAAGTTCATAGTATAGCATAAGTCAGTACTTCATTACTTTTTTTTAACATTTTTATTGTAAAATATAGCATATATAAAAAAGCAAAGAAAGAAAAAGCACTAATTTTCAAAGTACATTTCAACAAGTAGTTACAGAACAGATCCCAGAGTTTGTTGTGGGCTCAGAGTTTTCCTTCTAGCTGCTCCAAAACACTGGAGGCTAGAAGGAATATTAGTATGGTGACTCAGCAGTTATGCTCATTTATTAAATCCTGTTTTCTCTGTTATACCTCCTCCTTCCCCTCTGATCCTGCTCTGAATCTATAGGATCTTTGGGGAATGCCCATTCTGACTTTTTCTGGTTGAGGAGGGGTGACAACACTGACGGATGGGAGGATGTAATCAATAGATAATCTTGGAGAGGCAGGTCCCTCTGAGTTTCAGGATTTATTGGACCTAGGAATCTTCCAGGAATTATAGGTTCCAGGAGAGCAAACCTAGTGCATGAAACCTTTATAGACCCAGCTCGAGTCCTAGGTGTTCTTGGGAGCCAACGGGAGCGATGTTGGTTGGGGTTTAGCAAACCATGGCAATGAGCTCTGTCTAACTGAAGCTGGCACAAGAGCAGCCTCCAGAATAGTCTCTTGATTCTATTAATATCACTTGGCCACTGATGCCTCATTTTATTACACCCCTTTTCTCCCTTTTGGTCCAGAAGGTGTTGTCAATCCCACAGTGCCAGGGCCAGACTCATCCCTAGAAGTCACGCCACATGTTCTCAGGGAGATTTTCACCCCTGGATGGCATGTCCTCTATAGGGGGAGGGTAATGAGTCTCCTTGCAGAGTTGAGCTTAGAGAGAGAGAGGCCACATCTGAACAACAAAGAGCCTTCCTGGAATTAACTTTTCGGCCTCATTATGGGTCGTCTTTATTTCATACTATCCCATTGTATGGATACACCATTGTTTGATGGATATTTGGGTTGTTTGCCCCTCTTGAATATTCAGTAGTGCTGCTATGAACATTTGTGTACAAATTTTTGTTTGAACACCTATTCTCAGTTCTCTCACGCACATACTTAGGAATGAAATTGCTGGGGTTGTGTGATGATCCTATGTTTAGCTTATTGAAGAACCACAAGAGTGGTTTCTAGAATGGCTGCATCATTTAAATCACCACCATCAAGGAGTAAAAGTTGCAATTTCTCTACATCTCTCCAAACTTGTAATCAGTTACTATTCATTTAATTTTCAACCATCCCTACGAGTGAGATGTAGCTCCCTTAGAGATGAGGAGACTGAGACTCAGGTAGGTTAAGTAATCTGCCCAGATGTCAGACTGAAACGAAGTGGTAGAGCTAAGATTCAGAACAGGAACAGAGCCTTGGGTTAGCTTCCTCTTGCTTCTGTAACAAATCCACGTCAGCAGGCTAGAGTCTCCATGTCTGCAGGGCAGCTCCTTCCGGAGGTCACGAAAGGGAAATCCACTGCGCTGCTTCAGCTGCCAGTAGCCCTGCCTTCCTAGGTTTACAGTCTCTTCCACTGTCTCCAAAGGGCAGCAGCCCAATCTCGGTTTCTGTCATCGCGTCCTCTTCCCCTGACCCTGACTCCTGCTCCCCTGTAGTGAGGGCATCAGTCCCACCCAGGAAATCCAGGGTGCTTCTCCACAGCAAGATCTTTACCTTCCCTTTGACCATGAAAGGTAACATCTCAGGCTCCAGGGATGAAGAAATAGACATCTCAGCAGGGCGCCACGCTGTTCGTGCCCCTTCCTTATCCCTTACACCAAGACACCTATTCCTTCAGAGTCTTTATCTATGGACAGGTAGTTTATACCTGAGTGCCATGAGTGGGGTCCCTGCTTACTGAGGACGTTACGGTTTACGACTCGGAAGTACAGGAGAGTGAGACTGGTGATGACCCTTAGGCGTCTGACTTACAGCCGCAGGGTCTCCTGACCAGTTGTTGGAGCAGAATTATGATGAATGGCATGTTCTAAATAGCATGTTTAAAAATGATTTCGGTGAAGTGTAAACACCAACTAATAATGAATGCCTTTTATGAATGCCGGCTGTGTGCTCCACAGTGTGACCTGTGCCTAATACATTTTACTTAGTTAATCCTCCCACAGCTTGTGAGTTGGCACTGCTGTTCTCCCATTTTACAGGTAGTCACTGAGGCATGAGAGAAATCAGTAATTCTCCCCCATGGCATAAATGAAAGAGGCAGGATTTGACATCTGGACCCATCTCCAGATATCATTATTTCTACTACCTCAAAAATCTCTGCCAAAATTCTTGCTGGTGAGGGTAGCTTTGAAAAGTGATGGGTTAACACTATGAAGAAAACAGGAGCATCTCTGGCAGATGGGATTGTGGATGAGCTTTTACTTTTTTTTCCCTCAAAATGATCTTTATCGTTGCTGTTAAATTCCACACACACACACTCACATGCACGCACACATGCATGCACCCTGTGTCCCAGAAATTCCGTTCCTAGGTATTCTGGGAGAAACTGGAACACATAAGCACCAGGAACTATGCACAGACGTAGAAATGCCTGTGGTCCTGTAGTCGCCTGTTTAAATGGCCCTTTCCTATCATCTTCTGCTGGCAATTTGGGGCCTGGGTGCCATGAGTTGCAGTTGGGTTCAGCCTAAAACGGTTTCCTTTGCCCGCTGGGCCCCTGGTTGCATTTTGAAACACTGGGATTGGACACTTTAGCACACACTCTTTCCTCTTTCTCATTTCCTTTTTCTCGTGCCTCTGCTGTGTGTGAAAGTCCTTCTCCTTTACAAAGATGCAGCTTCTTCTACGTCTCTGAACTCACTACCCAACTTTGTGCCTAGTAGAGCAATTTTCACACGAAATAATTGGCTTATGGTTGTTTAATAAATGTGACATGTGTCCACAGGCCTTTGATCGTGGAGTAATGCTGTTTCCTTCTGCACGGAGCTGGCGCGGCTCCACGACACCTGGGCGTGCTGGAAGAGACGTAGGGCGAGGCGGGGGAGAGCAGAACAAACGTGAGTTACAGACTCACCTGCAAGGCGGGGTAACACCTCAGCACTCTGCTGTGAATGAAATAAAATATGCCGGGTATTCAGCCAAGTAGCTGGCACGTGGGAAGCTCTGAGAAATGGCACACGTTGGCCATTGCCACCATCGAAGCACCAGGCGATTTCCAGCAAATTCAACAGGGTCAGGAGATGCTTATCTCCCAGTAACTGCAGGTCCCTCCTCATGGCCTAAGGGCACCTCTCCTTCTGATTTACATGTACTTTACATGTATTTTACGTCTTTGGCTCACAAGCTGTCCTGCCTTCCTCTAACGCCAGGTCCGTAGAAGGCACTCCAAACCCAGGTACCCAGCGAGCTAGTAGCATTACATTCCAGCAGAGAAAATGGTCACTCTGTCACCTGCTGCCCAGGACCCCAGCTCATCCGCACCACCATTTGTTTCAAAGAATTTAGTTGATTCACAATGTACATTAATGAGCCCAATAGATGCTTTGGGGACAAAGACACCCATTGTCCCTGGCATGCATCTCTCCAGCTGCTCTCTCAGCTTCACAAGCCATAAAATGCCACAACAATGCGCCTGACACATCACACCTGCTCCCCACGGCACATCCCACCCGCACCAGCCAGTCTTCAGCCTTGGCCCACTTTTAATGATGCTGCAGGGCCCAGATGAACTCTTGTTGCTTGACTGGCTTTTATGGATGTAGCAAAGTCCATTTGGTCTTGTTTTAATAACATCCCAATAAAAGAGCTGGGAAATTAGATGCTAGTAATGACATTTAAATCCTCCATTTCCCTTTGCTGCAATAATAACCTTCTTGATAATAAAGTAGATAAATTTTATTAAATTATATTAAGTTTTTCCATTTGAAAGCAATTAAAAAATGCTTTCAGTTCAGAATCACAAAACGACTCACTTCAGATTTGAGCCTGACATTTTTATTGGTAATCTGAGTTATAACATGTTCAGCTCCGTGCCCATTCATTCGCTCCTGCTGCCTCTGCCAGCTTTTTATGGCTGTATGCGAAAGTACAGTATTTAAGCCTCCTCTAAATTCACGAGCTGCCCCTGCTTCTGAAAAAGGCTCTCTCAGTGTCTTAACAATGCACAACCAGGGCTGATGTTTATTTAAAAACATCTGCTCCATCCTTTGTGGTATAACATACCGAAGTAGTCTGACATTTTAAATACCTTTTCTTTACACTTTGTGTCAAACAATGAGAGAACGTAACTACTTTCCTGATGAAAAACTGTCCAGGGCAATTACAGGATGATACAGTAAGTGGACGAAATGGCACCCAGAGTAATCAAAGGGAAACAGCAGGATTTAGCATGAATGCTGCAAACCCCATGTTTATGGAGATTTCAGGTTCCCCAGATCACTTCACCACTGTGCTTTGCATCTTGGTGCTTCCCAGTTGATAATGAAAATAGGGCTCTGTTAACTTTTTTTTTAAGATAAAGTGAATTATTACTATTTTTTAATTCTGGCAAATCGAGACAAGCACAAAGAAGACCATCTCTAGTGTCTGGGCTCTGCTTCCCTGGCAGCCCAGGGTAGCCTCGAGTCCCTGTGGGGCCGCTGCCCGCTGCCTCTCTCCCAGCCACGACACAGTCACAGTCACCCTTACTGACCAGGGCCCATGCCTAGGACAGAAGCGAAGTCAGATGTGAGCCAGTGCAGGCTGCTTCTTAAGTTCATCTGAATTATTTCACTACCAGAACGCTGCCCAGGTGAGTCACTGCTCAGGAGCACTCAGATGATAAGATGGGGCTGTGGGGAAACAGGTGCTTCTCATGTTTGAAAGGCCAGCTGTCCTTCAGTGGACCAGATACCCTCCCACCACCCGCCCCGCCCCTCCCCACACGCAAGCACACAGCAACTTTTCTGCCATGGACTGAGCAGAAATTAACTTCAGTTTTCGCCTCTACTGAGGAGCCAACAAAAATCCAAACACCTTTAATCAGCAGAAAGCCATGTAGCTGAAGGCACTTCATTGTTCTCTTTGACATGATACTGGAAGCATAGGAGATATTTAAAGAAGAAGGAAAGTCAAGGAATGCTGACTTTCCTGAGGAGCGATCTGACTGCCACAATACACCCAAAGTAGAAGAAAGCTCCACTTCTCGGAGGAGAGGGTGGTTTGCCACTGATGAGAATATATTCTGCAGCCACAAAACGAGAACACCGGTGCCAGGAGGAGTTGGAGTCATGAAGATTCCAACAGGAAGGGGCACTGACTGCTCTGGGCCATCTGGCCAGACTTTTGCTATCCCCTGTTCAGGATGGCTCAGAACTTGTCCTCAGGACAAGCCCCTGCTTCCTCCCTCCCTCCCTCCCTGCTCATGGGATTTGGGTTCGCTGGGTCAGCCGTCATGGGTTAACACCCCCCGCTCATAATTCTGCCCAAGATGAGCTCTCTAAAGTATGCCAGATGCCGAGGGCCTAGGATATGTCGAGAGTAGGCAGTGCAGGGAAATAGTATTTGTGGCCTTTAAAAGTCGTGCCTCCCTGTAGTTCATAAATCTCCTTATCTGAGGATGCCAGCCTGCCTTGTGCTCACAGGGGCCTTTGATTCCCTTCGTTATTATCTCAGCAAATGGAGTGACCTGCGAGCTTGTCATGACTCTGACTCTGTTACAAAGTGTAAAGGCAACTTCCTTCCATCCATGGACCAGAAGGTGCCCAGATGCCGAGATGCGCTGTCCTGTGGACATCTGACAGTTACGTTGTATCAAAAGGCTCAATTATAAATGTCAGCCTGCCTTCCATCGAACCAGTCTAGGTGAACCATTCAAATCACCATATAATGGGTGAAAACATCTCCCTTTTAAAAATAAAAACGGTGACTTAAAACATCTCCTGAGACCCACATCCCTCAGTAGCTACCACCACACTTCTACCCTTCACCTTATGGCAAAAGGCTTTGGGAAAAAATAGACAATAATGACCACCCTTCCTCCATATCCCCTGCCCCCATTTTTCTTGAAGCTCTCCAAGCAGGCTGGTGTCCCCAACACCAGTAAGCTCCCATGGACACGTGCTCACTAGCTGTTTTTTTGCTGGTCTCTCCTCATTCCCCAACTCCTAATTACTGAAGCATCTGAAGCTTGGTCTTAAAACCTCATCTCTTTTCCATCTACTCTCACTTCCCAGGTGATCCAGCCCACAGCTCACAGACTTAACTTGCATCTATATGGTGATGGCCCCCTAAAGCATATGTCCAGTCCACATTTCTCCTCTGAACTCTAGACCCCAATTCTTCAGCATTCTTATCTGGATGTCCATTAGAAACCTCAAACTTAATGTCTGCTCCCTACAACCTTATCTCCTGGACAATCCTTGCAAAGCTTTCCCCACCTCAATAAACAACAACTCCTCTCTTCAGGTTGTCCCAGCTCACTAGCCCACCCCCCAAAAAACACGTAAGGTTGTCCTTGATGTCTCTTTTTTTCTTTTACGCCTCATGTTGAATCTGTCAGCAAATTATGTTCGGCAGCCAGCAGCATATTTCTAGAATTGGATTAGTTTCGCCCTCCTGTTCCCAGCCGTCATGTCCCCAGCTCACTGCCATTTGACTGAGCTCCTTGCTTCAGGCTTTGATCCTAGAGGTCCATTCATAAAGTGACAAAAGAGATCCTTTGAAATACACATTTAAGTTGTATATTTTCAAATTGCCTTATAGTAAAACTGACTTTTTAAAATGTCCAGTATCATGACCCCAACTTCCCTGTGACGAGAACCCTTCACTGACTTCCGTAAGGTCCCCGGGGCGGTGACGATCTGTGCAGTCGGCCCCCGCTACGTCTCTCCACGTCCTCACTCCCACCTCCCATTCTGCTCCAGAGCCACTGTCTGCCGTGTGGTTTCTTCACCCCAGAAATCACTCACCCACCTTCCTCCCTCTTCTCCCATCCTCATCTCCTATGCATCCCTGATGCTTCCCTTCCACCAAGTGATCTACTCAGACGTCAGCTTACCAGAAAAGCTTATCCTGACTGCCCCATCTGAAAAAGATCCCCTCTTAGTGCTGTGTGGTGGCGGCTCAGTGGCAGAGTTCTTTCGCCTACCAGGCCAGAGAACCGGTGCCTGCCCATGCGGAAGATAAAAAAAAGATCCCCTCTCACTCCCAGTGCACTTTACTGTCCTTCACAGTACTTACCACACTTGCTACCTCAACCCATTTTGGTCACTTTTCATTTGTCTGCATGTTGTCTGCCCATTCCCCCTTCCAGTTTGCAAGCTTGATGAGGCAGCAGGACTTCAGTTGCTCTCTGCTACACCTCATTGCCTGACAGAGGGCGATGCCTGAAGCAGGCGCTCATGTGTTACCAGATCATTGAATCAACCAATAAAATAATGTTAGATATAGAAAGGTCCACAGAGAACATCAAATTAAATTGGCCTGTCACACAGCTTTACCCACTAGAATATGTCAGACTCTGAGAAACACCAGAGAAGCAGGGTCAGTGCCCTTTACTTTGCAAAATTAAAAATAAGGTAGATTTTCCAATGTACAAGCAACGGAAGACATTTGAGTAAGGATGACAGAATAGAAAATTCTACATATGAAAGGAAACCTTAAATAATTGCGGTTTCCTATGTGATGCACACACGCATACATGAGCACATATATGGTTCTCTCGGAGGAGAAATGCAGGCCGTCTCCACGGTGCCTGGCAGCCACACGAGGGTGATGAGGAAGATGAGGGGTTGGGGGACGGCAGTCTGTCCATTTGTGGTGGGTTGATGAGAAAGCAGGTTTGTGATAAAGTAAACAGAAGGTTCTGTACATGGTGAACAATAGTTTTCCTGAGTGGGGACTCTGTGATAAGTATTTATTTTATATAAACCAATTTTCTGTAAGTGAAGTGTGTGGTCCAGACTCTCCCTTGAGTGGTGCTGAGTTCCCTCTGTCCTCACAGCCTCTCCAGACACCCTCAGCCAGTGGAAGCCTTAGGACACAGGTCAGAGCCTACAGGACGCATCAGGTGTTTTTTTCAGCCAAACTTTTCCAATACCCTGAATTTTGACTCAAACACTCCTGGGTTCAAATCCTAGCTCTGGAAACCACCAGCAGTGTGACCTTGGGCAATATTCTTCGTCTTAAAGCCCATTTCCCTGTTTTTTTTTTTTTTGTTTTGTTTTGTTTTGGTAAACTGGCTGAGAATTCACTCTAAAGCACAAGATCATTATGAGAATGGAGCAAGATAGTGCTGGTAAGGTAGCTGATGCAATGCTCAGTGTATAGGACATGCTGAATAAACCATCCTTCCCTTCCATTTATGAAATTGCATCGCAATTCATTATCAACTTCGTGAAGTCAGTCTTACAAAACATGGAATGTACCACTTGCTCTCTAGTGAAGACGTGAAATTCTTCTTTGCGTACTTTTTGGGTACTCAATTTCCTAAATTTGATTATGCGTCTATAGAATAGCATCTGGATTTTAATCTTATTCTAAAATGTTATGATTTTTTTCCCTTTGCCCTGATCCTCATTCAGACTAAACAGTAACTTCAACCAAACAGAAGAGTTGGCAGCTTTGCAATCCAAAAACTTTCTATCATTATGATTTGGGAGAGGATAGAGAAGCAATGAAGTCATCTGCCAAGACCACGTTCCAACCTGGAATTCTTTCCAGATCATCTCCACAGCTCCATCCTACGCCACGAATCCCACTCACAAACCGTCACTCGCAACACCCAACTTCAACCCACTAGAGACCACCTTCCCTTCTCTGCCGCATTGCCACGCACCCAGGGGTCCACCCCCAGCTCACAGTCTCCCTGGTAGGGAAACGGGGAACAGTCTGTGTGCTTTCCCAATTGTTCATTTCTCACAGTGGTCCATAGAGAAGGCTGCAGAAGGGGTGCTGCTGCCTGTAGAGATGCCAAGGAGTGAGCATTTAAATAACTACACTTTACATCTCTACATCTCTCATCTGAGTATTTAAGATGTCTGATAGATGTCCTGGTCTTTAAGAAAATAAAATCAGCACTTGATAAATATAATAGTGTCCTAAAAGTAAGAATTGTATACAATTCAAAATAATTTCATAAAAATAGCTGTATATATTCCTATACATGTTATTGAAAAGTCTATTCTTTATCTTATTGGTTTATTCTTTTCTGTTTATCCCTTATGCAGTTAAACAATCAGGAAAAAAAA
>PVIY010020933.1:0-43431 GCA_004026745.1 Myrmecophaga tridactyla
CAACTATGTGATGATATTGTGAATTACTGATTATATATGTAGAATGGAATGATTAAAAAAAAAAAAACCTTTCCCAAGAAGAAAAACCTAGAAGAAATCAAACCAATCCTCCATAAGCTCTTTCAAGAAAAGAAAACTACAGACTACCATTCATGAATATAGTCATGAACCCTTAACAAATTATTAGCAAATTGTATACAGCAATATGTAAAAAGGTAATATACCATGACCAAGTGGAATTTATCTCAATAGAAGCAGGAAAAGCTTTTGACAAAATTCGACACCAATTTATGATAAAAAAGGAAATTCTCAGCAAACAAGAGATAAAATGGAAATTGTTTAAACTGATAAAGGGTATTTATAAAAAACTTACAGCTAACATCATATTTAATAATAAAATATTAAAATGCTTTTCTCTTAATGGCAGAAATATAGCAAGGCTATCCTTTCTCGTCATCTCTTTTCAACATTGCATTGAAATGTGTGTGTGGGTGTGTGGGTGTGTATGGCTAGTGCAATAAGGCAAGAAAAAGAAATAAAGACCACTTAGATTAAATAGGAATAAGTAAAAGTGTCTTATTTGCATAGAACACAATCATATACTTGGAAAAGCCTAAGAAATGTATGAAAATGTCATATAGCACCAAACAAAAACTTACACACACAAGTTCATAGCAGCTTTTTTTCACAATTGCCAAAACCCGGTAGTAATATATGCATTCATCAACAACTTAATGAGTAAACAAATACTCAATAGTAAAAGAAACAAAGGCAAAATATGCAAAAACATGGATAAATCTTTAAAAACATTATGCCAGGCAGGCAACAGTGGCTCAGTGACCAAGTTCTTGCCTGCTGTGCTGGAGACCCGGGTTTGTTTCCCGGTGCTTGCCCATGGAAAAAAAAAAAAAAAACATTATGCCACGCAAAAAAAGCCAGGCACAAAAGAAAATATATTATAAAATTTCACTTATGTGAAACTCTAGGAAAGACAAATCTAATCAGTGATAAAGGAGGCAGGTCAGTGGCTGCCTGGGGATGGGGTGGGAATTGATTGTGTAGGGACACGAGAGAACCGTGGGGTCATGGCAATGTTAGATATCTTGATTGTGGTGGTAATTACACGGGTGTACACATTTGTCAAAACTCATTACATTGTGCACTTAAAATGTGTGCATTTTATTGTTTGCTAATTATACCTCAGTAAAGTTGATTTTTAGAAGTATTCTGTCCTGATCACTTACAGGTGGCCTAGACCAGAAAACGTATCTCCTGGAGCCTCAATACCACAATAGGCAATAATAATACCTACTTTGTAGGTTTGCTGTAATGATCTATATAAGTATGGTGGTGAGTTATTTTCCAGAGAAAATAGAGAAGGCAAATGCATAACAAAACTAATGTATCATTATTAAGTGACATCTGAAATCTCAAAGACATGAATCTCTAATGGTAGAATTTCAGATGTGACAAGAAATATGGAAAATATTTTAAGACAGGAAGTCTTGGTCAGTATCCTTCAAAATGACCATTTTCCTTAATTTCTCCATAGATAACCCTAGATCTAAAATTTAAGTTATATGACTTTACATTTAAAAACAACATCATTTCATTTGACTCCCAAAGACTTAACCAAGCCTAAAATCCGATGATGAGAGTAGTTTAAAGCATTATTTAGAAAAGGACAGGGTGAGGGAAGAGGAGTTCTGTTTCTACAGAACATTGGAGCCATCGCTCTGTTTGAAACACTTTACTTTAGAGATGAAGTGTCTTGCCCAAGGTCACAGAGAAATTAGTGGCAGAATGAGACGTCTCCTGGATCTCCACCTGGAGTGCCCTTCCCACATCACTGGCCTCCTTCTCTCCCCGGTATTTGCCCTTGACCTTTAACAGTGCTTAGCAGCAGAAGATGCCCTCCTCCCATGTGTGTGTGTGTTTTTTTTTTCATGGGCAGGCACTGGGAAACGAGCTCCCCCATGTGTTTTTTAACTTGTCTTTTCCTGCCAGCATGGTCCCCACACCACATCCTCCTGGCAGGACAAATAGCCAAGAATGATGAAGGTCAGATACCTGTCGGCCCAGCTGGTCTGGTCTGTAAGGATGGTCCCCTCTCATTGCCCACGTGCAGGAGGGGTGGAGTAATTAATTTCCATGCATATCATTGCCAGGATCACTTACTGATCCTAGCAGGGAGATCAGAGATGTCACCCTGTAAATTGAGTCAGACCCTTCACCTCGGTGCTTGGCTGGCAATTTTACATGGCACCTGACACAGTAACAAATGCAGGGTACAAAAAAGCAGCAACTCTCCTGGGTGATGGACGGGGGGAATTGGCCCAATAAATTGTTCCCTGTGAAAAGCCATGTTTCCCTCATTAAAAGGCAGTGAATTCTCTATTGCTTTTCATTAGCTCTGGCCTTGCTAGATAGGAGCTTTAATTGACAGTGTGGTTACAGGAGGTGGGCCCCCGAGGTGAGGAAGACAAAGCAACTGAAAAGAGATTCTTATTTATTAAGGTGGAGGTGACAGGCAGCTGCGTAATAAGTTTTTGGCATGGAGGCCAGGAGGTGGGAGAGTGGTCAGATCCTCTGAGGGTTGCTACAAGGGCATTCCTTCCAGGAGAATGAAAAACTAGCTCATCTCATGGAAGAAGAGGTGCCTCCCCACCCAGGGCAGAGGCACAACCCAGAGCAGAGGGAGGGTGGTCATGGCCTACACTCCCACTCAGCTTAGGGGAGTTAAGAGCTCTTGGCTGGTGATAAAATGTCTGATTTTGAGCTCTGACTTTGTCACTGACTAGACCACTAAGCAAGCTTGGAAAAGCTACTCCATCTTTCTGTTTTCTGGGTTTCTCCATCTGAAAAATGGGAAGAACGGGATCAAATGAGTTTATCTCTGTGAAGACACTTGGAAAGGTTTAAAATATTACAGTCACACTTCCGTTCAATTAAACATTTTCATTTTTTTTTAGTATAAGTGTGGACCCAAGGATTCTTTTTTTATTCAGTAGGTTATAATTCATTCTTTTCACTATTCATTTTGATGATCAAATTGCCATTGGAAGCTTTGAGCTGGCTCCCAAGTCCTTTTGCATGTCTCCTTCATTCTTGGAGTACTTCTTGACCTTCTGAACAACCCGATGTTCCACACTCATTCATAGAACCTCTACTTTCCATACCCCAGTCCTGGAAGCAGCCCTGGTTCCATTTAGTGAGCCAAAAGCAAAACAAAGTGTATAGCAGATATCCCCCCACTATGTAGGAGTTAAAAAAGTGTGCCTTTAGCTTCTCATATACTTCCTGATGTAAAAGGATTGAAGTAAAGTGATGAAGGATCTTTGGAGGTGAGCTGTGAGCTTGCTATGAGTCATCCAGCCCATGGGAGAGGCAGGACACATACCTCCTTTTCACTTCCAATAAGGAGCAGACTTCAAGGAGGACACGTGGAGAGGCTGCTGTGTCCCCAAGAGTTGGAGCATAGTGCGCCAGTGTGGAACACCTGCCAAGGGATCTCAAGACAAAAGTCTCCTGGCCTGGGGTAGCAAGAAGATAGTTAGGCCACCTGGGTGTGTTATTGCTTTCTGCACTCCCTCCGAAGGCAGGCTTCTTATGGGCTAAATGTGGGCCCTGCAGGAGAGAGAGAAGCCTGAGATCTTTTCAAAGCCTACCCCAGAAGGATTTGTCCCAGAGAGGTAAGGCAAGGCCAGCAGGGAGCTGGACTAATGGAGACTGCATGCCATGGGGAAGGAATGCTTGACCCACTGTGACACCTGAGCCTTTGCACCCCTCCTCCCAGGAGCTGTAGTCAGATTTTCCCAGTGGGAACCTTCATGAAGGGATCCCTGAGAAGAATCAGTTCAGAACGTCAGAACATCTGCCACTTGGGAGAAAGGGTGAACTTGACTTTCAGCACCAAGTTACACTGGTCCCAGATGACACCTCCCTACCTTTCTCCAAACTTTAAGGGATCGAATTTACCTGGGGCCCAGGGATGAGGGGTGGGGAGGAGAAGGACCAGGCAGGGAAATGGAGAGGATGCTGACCACAAACCCCACCCCCAGTCTTGATTTCATCAAGAGCAGACCTGAGCTTTGGAGCAGAAAAGATTTAACCTGAAATAAGATTTGGAATTTTAAAGACTATTTTATTGTTTTGGTTTTTTTAAATATTTTATTGAGAAATCTTCACACACATAGTATATAATCAATGGCTCATAATATCATTACATAGCTGTGTATTCATCACCATGATCATTTTTAGAACATTTGCATCACTCCAGAAAAAGAAATAAAAAGAAAAAACTTATACCCTTACCCCTTCCTCTCATTGACCATTAATATTTCAATCTACCCAATTTTTTTGTTCCTTATCACCCACTATTATTTATTTAATTTTTATCCTTATTTTTTACTCATCTTTCCCTGGATTAAAGGAGCATCAGACACAAGGTTTTCACAATCACATGGTCACATTGTAAAAGTTATATAGTTATACAGTTGTCTTCAAGAATCAAGGCTACTGGAACACAGTTCAACAGTTTCAGGTACTTCCCTCCAGCCACTCCAAAACACCATAAACTAAAAAGTGATGTCTATATAATTCATAAGAATAACCTCCAGGATAACCTTTCAACTCTGTTTGAAATCTCTCAGCCCTGAATTTATTTTGTCTCATTTCTCTCTTCCCTCTTTTGTTCAAGAAGACTTTCTTAATCCCATGATGCCAGGTCCCAGCAAATACCGGGGGTTCTGTCCTATGTTGCCAGGAAGATTTATACTCCTGGGAATCATGTCCCATGTAGTGGGGAGGGCAGTGAGCTCACCTGCTGAGTTGGCTTAGAGAGAGAGGCCACATCTGAGCAACAAAAGAGGTTCTCTGGAGGTGACTCTTAGACATAATTATAAGTAAGCTTAGCTTCTCCTTTGCAAGAATAAGTTTCACAGGGAACTCCGAGATCGAGGGCTCAGCCTATTGAATTGGTTGTACCCACCGCTTGTGAGAATATGAGAAATCCTCCAAATGGGGAAGTTGAATATTTCCTCCAATCTCCTCAGTCCCCTAAGGGTAGTTTGAAAATAATTTTTTATTCACTGCCCAGATTACTCTGAGATATATTGGGGCATCACATTAACCTGCACAAACCAGCAAAAGCTCACACCCTATTCAAGATTCCATGTAATTATGGTGCTCAAATAAACTAACCAAGCAAGTTAAATTAGATAATATGCTACCCAAAATATAAGTTTTGCACCAAATAAACATCTCTCCCTTTGGTCTCACACAGAAGTTGAAGTTTTAAAATATGGACCATATCATCCTTTACCCTTTATTCTGATTTACCTTAGTCATTTCCAGATCAGCTTCATTCATATCTCTAGTCAAAGTCTGATCCCTTTTTAAACAGTTGCTGTATGGAGTAATGCTGACTTTCATAGCTTCAGTGCTCTAACTCTGAGTCACATAATCCAAAGTTTCAGGGAATGACCTTTACTTGGCATTTTAATGACTAATATGAGATTATTCTTCTAACTAGATGGAACCTGAAGTCATTTTATTACCTGAGAGCTAGCAAATAAACTGAAGATTTCATCTGCGGGCAGGAGAAGTTCAAGCCCCATGAAGTGGGTTTGAGTCTGCAATGGGCTGAAGTGAGAGTGGAGAATATATTTCCTAATTGAACCCTAGCATTCCTGCTGGTTCAACAAAAGCCTTCTTGAATGCCCACTATGTATCAAATGCTGTGCTGAGCACTGGGGATGTGAAATGGGCAACCCAGAGGGATTCACAGTTGTGGGAAACCCAGATGAGTGGGAACTGCAATGGGGGACCCTTTACTATACCAAGGAGGGGATATCTCTCTAAAGGAAGGGACTTGAGTTGAGTCTTGAATTTCAAATTGACAGGAGCTTGACAAAGGCTTGTAATGGGAGGTCAGGTTGGGACAAAGGGAATGCCCTGCAGGCATGGTGCCCAGGCTGTGGCATGCCTCCCTATGTGGTGCAGGCATACATTAGCTGGAGCTTGGACAGGGTACTAACTACCGTCCCTTCACCCAGTGAAGACTGTGTACTCAAATGCTCTTCCAATCCTTCTGATTTCATCAAGGGCCATGTCTCTATTGGTCTAGTATTTCTAAACATCTCTAAACTTTGCTAATGCCCCTTCTTAATAGGAGGCACGCACCTGGTTCAGAGCCTTGGACAGGTAAAATGCCTCGCTAGAATTTAACCACATTGTTTTGCTTTTCCATGTGTTTATTTAGGGAACTGCTATAAAGTTTCTTTATAAAATGCATCTCTGGGCGGGCCATGGCAGCTCAGCAGGCAGAGTTCTCGCCTGCCATACTGTCGATCGGGTTCGATTCCAGGTGCCTGCCCGTGCAAAAAATTAATTAATTAATTAATAAAAAATATATATGTATATAAATGCATCTCTGTAAGTTTTTAAAAACATGATTCTATTTAAAGGCCAAACATTAAGGTATAATAGTTGAACTGGTATGTGGATATAGCAAAGTCTTAAGAATGAAGCATGGACAACAGAAGATTTGGAAATACTGTGTCCACTAAATTCCAAACAGGTCGGGTATATGTTGCACTCTTGCAGTCTATCATGAATGATTTCTGCAGGTATACTGAGACTGGTAGTGTAGGGGATATAGGTGAGATTTGGGACCTACTTGTAACCATGGGAGTTTCCAGGTTTTGGAAATTTCAGTGCAAAAAATCAGGAAAGTCCAAGGCAAAATGGGATAAATTGGTCATCTTAGACAGGGTGATACCTGACATCAAAAAGCAAAGACAGGGCAGACCATGGCGGCTTAGTGGCAGAGTTCTCGCCTGCCACGCTGGAGACCCGGGTTCGATTCCTGATGCCTGTCCATGCAAAAAAAAAAAAAAAACAAAAAACAAAGGCAGTCACTCAGAGTAAAAAATCAAAGGTGAGAGGCAGTAAGGCTCATGTGAAGAAGACTGCACAGTTATGGAAAGGAGAGACCAGTGTTGGTTGAAGCAACTTGAGAAGACTTCAAGGAGAAGGTGCAGCTTAAACTGAGCCTTTGGGATGGGGAAGATTTGGATTAGTAGGGGAGAGGTCTCTCCTGCTGGGAGGAACAATATGCACAAGAGAGAATGTCACTTTGAAGATGTGCATTTGTTGGGTCTTCAAAGGAAAGAGGAGATATAATCCCTTTCCCCGGAGCTTAGAACCTCGTGGAAGGAAGATAGAATTGTGCCCATGTGCAGAATCACTGTAGAAAGGCAGCCCATAGAGGCAGCCAGCCAGCCACCAGGGTCCTCAGCAAGCAGGCATATACAGATAAATGCTGGAAACAGCAGGCCATGGACAAGAGCTATCCAAACTCTCTGTAGACTCCTTCTGGGGAAAGTTCTGCTCTGCTCCTATAGGCTACTAGGGGCCATGTTCTAGGATTCTAATGAGGATGTGATCCCTAAAGCTAAGACCCTCTTAGAACTGAGGAGGCCTCTTTTTCTCTTCCTCCCTATTGATTTCATCCATCCTTCCCCCATCTGTCAACCCAATATTATTACATGTACATTACATTTCAGGCCATGTACTAAGGACCAGGAGCACAATGGTGAGTGAAATGAGAAATCCCTCTACCCTCATGGAAGCTACAGTTCCCAGGGAGAAGACAGACATTAATTACCTACTAAGATAAATACACATG
Organism: Myrmecophaga tridactyla; assembly: GCA_004026745.1. Taxonomy (NCBI): domain Eukaryota; kingdom Metazoa; phylum Chordata; class Mammalia; order Pilosa; family Myrmecophagidae; genus Myrmecophaga; species Myrmecophaga tridactyla. The sequence continues at coordinate 7,691 of PVIY010020933.1, forward strand.
AAATTACAACCAGGATCAGTGCTATGAATAAGAGGGCCCAGGGTTCCGTGGGAGTATTATGCCAGGGGTCGATCTGGTCTGGAAAGTCAGAAAGCAAGGATGGGTTGGCCTTGTTCACCAATGGATCTCTAGCACCTTAAGTGTACAGCATAGAGGAGAAGCTCAATAAATGAAAAGGATTCAACAGTGAATCCTAAGGAGTTAGGAGACAATGCAGGATAGAAAGCCCAGGATTTGCCTGTTAGGAAAGGAATTTTTGTAGAAATAATCCAGGGACTCTTGAGGCAGAATACCTCACAATTCATCAGAATTTTTCCTGAACAATTTGACCTCTTACCACTCCACTGCCCAGATAATTGGGGGAACCTAAGAAATGGACTGAAGGCCATTTTCCATAATAAAGAGCATGATTCTCTCTAGCAAGATTCTTCGCGTGTTTAAATTCCCTTCTCTTCCTCCTCCAGGAACGCTCAAGGAGGACCACTCCAGATGCCTAGCACTCCGCGCCTTGTTGTCCTCAGAAGAAATATTGGCAAAATGGGAGCCTTAAAATTAAATAGCATGGAGTGTCCAATAATTAATTTGATTTTATACCCATTGTTTATTTAATACAACTTTAAAACTACATTAAGAAGGCAGAACTGCGCAATGTAGCATGAAAATGAGCTGGAAGCTTTCCAACTGGAGGCCAGGAATTAGAAAATTGGTCAGATGTGCAGGATGGCTTCAACTAAGAAGTAATCAAGACGCCACACTTCTGATGTTGCATCAGAAAGGGATATTCCCCCAAAGCATTCTGTTTACTGATGCTGGGACTGTAGAATGGCCTGAGGCTCCCTAATCAGCCAGAGTTGAGTCAATATCAGCTATACAACCCCAAGGAGATCTTTGTCTGCCCACCGCTGCTGCTTCTCACCAGGCAGATGCCATTTGCTCCAGACTGCTTGCTTTAAAAGCCACTCTGGGGCCTAGTCTTTGCCTATTCAGAGATCACTTAACAAGGTGTTTTGTGCCTGTGCTGGTCTCATTGGTCTGTTGTTATCTTGCCCAGTTGGTTTCTGCATCTTCCCTGGATCTGACCATCTTAGGTCTTCCAGACCATTCTCCCACTTGAACATTTGCCTACCTCTCCTTTGCTCCAGGACCTCCTGGGAGCTTGATCACAAACCTGGGTCTTAACCCCAGGTCCCCTTCTGATGTCTGATCATGATTATGACTCCTTGACCCTTGATACCTGACCTACTCCCTGGCACCTTGGACATTCAGCCCCTCATAGGCTTTAGCACCTAGCTTGGATGGGACATACTGCCTGTTAGCCTGGTACAAAGCCCTTAGTTCCACCTTAGCCACCAGCTCTCCCTAGGTATACCTTACCCTCCTCTTGAGCTCACATTCTTTTTCTTTCCTGCCTCCTCATCTGCTTTCACAGCCTTCTGCCCCTTTGACCTTGTGTGGTTAGTGTCTGCCCAGAGCACTCATATCCTTCAAGGAACCCATGGCTGGGCCACTTGACAACACTCCTCCTTTCCTGTCACACAGGCTCATTCTCAAGGGAGCCTGTCCTTTGGCAGACATGCATTAACTAAGGAGCCCAGATGCTTCTGTCCCTGGTGAGCCTGACCGCGGTCCATTTATGGTCTTCTTTCTCCTGAGACTGAGTTCCACCTTGTGTCCCAGTTTCGATAGATGGGCCACTTCGTGTGGCCCATCTCTCCTGATAACTGGCCAGAATTTTAGCTTTCCTAGGCCTCAGGCTCTGCCTTGGTCCAATAACCGTGCTCAAGACCCAGCTGGGTATTCAGGGCCCTTGACTTGCCAATAGACTTGCTGCAATTGCTCCCTAGTATTCAGCTCCTGAGAAAGCCAGATTCAAGATATTGTCACCTCCCACTGGGCTGTCCTGGTGCAGCCTGACCTTTTGCTCTTTAGCATGTGCTGTTGAGGCTGCCTCCTCCCCAGTGACAAAAAGGTGTTCAATCCTCATGGACATGGCCCCTCCCTAAAGAGGTATATGCTTCAATGTCCCTGGGCACATCCAGTCTAGAATACCAAATAGACAATAATTTTTCTTTCAAAACAGTCTTTCTCAATGACTAATTTCTATACCACCTATCATTAAACCATAGTGTTGAATGAAACTGATGGGAAATACCATAGAAAACTCTTGGTTATCATAGAAAACACCTGTGTTAAAATTAGAGAACACTAGACAGCCACATATTATCAATGGCTAGATCATACGTTAAGGACTCTGACTCTGACTAAGAGAAGAAAGGGAAAAGTCACTGTTGGCCTCTGTCTGGGTTAAATAGATGAGGTTTTAGAGAGAAGATATTTGGGACTTTAACTTTCTGTTTCATTAGAGACAGGGTACTTGATCTATATGCTTAACTCATACAAGGATGTGAAACTAAACAAATCTTCATACACATTTATTAATTCATCAATCATTTAAACATTTACTGAGCACTTTCTACATCCCAGACATGGTATTGGGCACTGGGATGAAAAAGTCACAGTTGTTCAAAGAACTTACAATCTTGAGGGAAAGGCAAACACTTAAACAGAAGGTGTGTGTGCTCAGTGTAATGACAGAGATAAGAAAGGGTATTTGGGCAGGAGCAGGAGTGGTGGGGTGAGATGAGACAGGAGGGCCTCCTGGAGGTGAGGATGGCTGAATGGCGCTGGAGTAAAGGGGACAGAAGGGCTTTCCAAACAAAAGGAACAGCATGAACAGAGGAACGTGATAGAGGAATAACTTGGGGAGTGTGTTTGTGTTCAGTGGCATGGGAGACATAGAAACAGATTAAGGTTCTTAGGGCAGTGCTGGTTTGAAAGTATTATGTACCCCAGAAAAGCCATATTTTAATCCTGATCGAATCTTGGCGGCCAGACTTATTTATGGTGGTAAACTTTAATTGGATTGTTTCCATGGAGATGTGACACACTCAGTTGTAGGTGTGACCTTTTGGCTGGATTACTTCCATGGAGATGTGACACACCCAATTGTGGGTATGGCCTTTTGATTAGACGGAGATGTGACTCCACCCATTCGAAGTGGGTCTTGATTAGTTTAGTAGAGTCCTTTAAAAAGGGAAACATTTTAGAGGAATCTCAGATGCAGACACTTGGAGAGCAGTTGCTTCAGAGCTGACAAAGGCACAGATGTTTGGAGATGCTTGGGGAGTGTCAACAGAAAGAGCAGATGCCTAGACATGGGCAGAGCCCAGCAGACATCACCATATGCCTTCCCATGAGATGCTAAGAGAGTCAGAACCCAGAGTTGTGACCTGGAAGAACTAAGTGAAGGCACACAGCTGCTTAGAGAGGAAACCTACTGGCATCAGAAGCTGAAAACAGTGAACCAGGAACAAGAACCAGCAGATTCCAGCCACATGCCTTCCCAGATCAGCCTTCCTTGAGCCAAGGTATCTTTCTAAAGATTCCTTAGTTTGGACATATTTATGGCCTTAGAACTGTAAACTTGTAACTTATTAAATTCCCTTTTTAAAAGCCATACCATTTCTGGTTTATTGCATTCCAACAGCGTTAGCAAATTAAAACAGGGCGCAGGGTGAAAGGCAGAGAATAATGAGAGATCAGCTCAGAGATATGTTGAGTTCCAAATCCCACACTAAAAAGCTGGGAATTTACTTACTCCATAGGAAATGAGAAATCACTCAGTATTTTAAGCAGAAGACTGATATGGTCCAATTTGGTATTAGAAATATCACTTGGACTAGAGGTTGGAAGAATGTCTGAGAGGAGAGCAGGCCTTGGAGCAGAAAGCGCAAGGGCTTAGCCATGATTCAGACATGGGGTCATGAGGACCTAAACTAGGCGAGGGCTTAAGGGGCTGGGTAGTAGGTCAGACGTTAACATGGAGAGAAGAATGATGGGAAAATGCCAAAAAGAATAGAGTTGCCATTTGGGACATGGTGACAAATTTAACATTATTGTAACTGCAGTACCAGAGCAGGGACAATCTCTAAAGCAGCAAGAGAAAAAGAAATATTACCTTCAAAGAACAACAGTAAGACTTATCGCCAACTTCTCAACAAAAATAATGGAATCCAAAAGACAGAGAATAATATATTCAAAGCCCTAAAAGAAAACAACTGACAACATAAAATTCTACAATGAAAAAATCCTTCAAAAGCAAAGATGGAAAAGTGTTGTCTGTTTCCCATGGGATACAGTAGCTTGAAGCAGACTAGTATCCCTGCCAAGAATAACCAGGAGGGCCAGATAAAATAAAGAAATCATCCATTTGGAGGTATTGGTGAGCTGCTAAGGAAATGAAAATTGGAGGGGCCATAATTCTGGAGAGGCAGGAAACCTAGAGAGGTGAGCTGACTTCTGCAGCCAGCAGGAGTCTGAAGATTGGGGCTTCACTCCAAAGGGGGCACTGCTGATGTGAGCAGAGAAACTAGCAGGACTTTTGGTGGAAACTGGGAGCTCCTGCGCTCCTGCATGTTTTTCTCCTGGTAAACCTTCCTAACCAGAGGTCCCTGTGACACCACCTCTGCAAAACAAAGGGGTGAGATCTAGGTCTCCTAATCCTTATAATGACTCCCTTTAGGACCCTGCCAGATGCCACAGTTCAGGTGAGGGTAGGGCTGGATCTCCATTCTCCAGTCTGGTTAGCTTTCCCTGGAGCTCCCATGGAAAGAACTAGTCCTGCAAATTATTAGAGATAACAGAGCTGTTCTGGTTTAATGAGAGAGTGAGGGTCAGTGTCAGGGCTGGGAGCTCAGGAGAAGGCATGGGTGTAGAAATGGGCCACACCTCTACCAGACCTGGGAGGCCATGATTAAAGGAAAGTCAGAGATTTGAAACCCTGGCTGTTATTCCTAGACAGGACTCTACATGGCTTCCCTCACGTGAATTTCTACTCCATTTCATTGCTTGCTCCACTCTCCCTACCTGAGATGTCCTTCCCAACCACTCCACCCCTCTCCAACTATATCTCATCCCCCCTACAAGACTCACTGCTACCATGAGCCTGTTCATATCACATATAGAGCCCATCTTCCTCAATACCCTGCTTCAGCCAGCAGGAGTCTGAAGATTGGGGCTTCACTCCAAAGGGAGCACTGCTGATGTGAGCAGAGAAACTAGCAGGACTTTTGGTGGAAACTGGAAGCTCCTGCACAATGTTGTAACATACATTGGTTACAAGCCCCTTTATAGGTATTACTCAATATTGTAACAATGGTTACAAGGCCCTTTATAGGGCTCCATGGACAGCCCCCAACTAGTCTACTAGACTGTAAGCTCCATGAGGGCAGGACCAGAGCCATGCACAGAATACCCATCCAACACCTGATGCTTTAGGTGAGAGAGATAATGACAGCAGCATTCTCAAAAGACAAAGTATCTCAGTGCCCACGGTCAGACCAAACCTAGATTCTTAGTCCCTGTAAGGCAGAGGCCTTGTTTTCTCTTTCATCTCCCATTTCCAATGTTTTCACTCCAAATGTCAAATGAATAAATGAATGAATGAAGGCACTTTTCACAGGTATCTTTATGAATAGCCAGTTCCAGATTTTGGATTTTTAACATTAGACTCAGAAAACCACTGGATCTTAACTTTTGGGTCATAAACCCCTTTCAGAGTCTTGTGAAAGATGCAAATCCTCTCTCTAGAAAAATGGATCTTCACACATACCCCAAAAATGTGCATGCAATATTTGGAGATTTCTAGAACACTCCAACCCCCAAACTCAATCACCAGTGCAGTGACTCTTGATAATTTACATCTGATGGAGTGGAGCAGATTACCATCAAGGGTTGGGTCCTGTCAGTGATGGCACCGGCGGCCACAGATGTTTCCCTCCAAGGAGAGTCCAAGGGGATGTGAGCATTTCCACCCACTCAGGTACCTACATGATTTATAAACTGGGTAGCCATTTATAATCTTAGGCAAGTCACAGAACCTGTTTCCTTGTTGCAAAAAGTGAAGACTAGATTGCCAAGAGAAAGAGGTTCCACTCAACTGAATGGATGATTAGTTCAAGGCTCAACAAGATCAAGGCCACATCTTTTATTTCCACAGAGAATCCCAACACTGAACTCAAGGACAGAGTCAATGCCAATTGACATTGCGCACATCCCCTCTCTAGCCTTAGGTTCTTTGTGGCTCCATCTCCCTATTGTTATCTTTGGGGGTAGAATAAAAAGTCCCCAAAGATAGCCAGGTCCTAATTCTTATAAGGCATTCTAGTTTGCTAGCTGCCAGAATGCAAAATACCAGGAACAAAATGGCTTTTAAATGGGGAATTTAATAAATTGCTAGTTTACAATTCTTAGGCCAAGACAATGTCCCAATTAAAACAAGTCTATAGAAATGTCCAATCAAAGGCATCTGTATTAGTTAGGGTTCTCTAGAGAAACAGAATCAACAGGGAACACCCGCAAATACAAAATTCACAAAAGTGTCCCACGTGACCGCAGGAACACAGAGTCCAAAATCCACAGGGCAGACTGCGAAGCTGACGACTCCGATGGAGGGCCTGGACGAACTCCACAGGAGAGGCTCACCAGCCGAAGCAGGAACGGGGCCTCTCTCCTCTGAGTTCTCCCCAAAAGGCCCCCCATGACCAGATTTAGCATCACTAACTGCAGAAGACACTCCCCTTTGGCTGATCACAAATGGACCCAGCCGTGGATGCAGCTGACGTGCTCATGACCCAATCCCGTGAAATGTCCTCACCGCAACAGACAGGCCAGCGCTCGCCCAACCAGACAAACAGGCACCACAACCTGGCCAAGTTGACACGTGTCCCTAACCATGACAGCATCCAAGAAAGATACCTTGGTTCAAGAAGGCCAATGAAGTTCAAGGTATCCCTCTCAAGTGAGAAGGCACATGGTGAACACAGTCAGGGCTTCTCTCTCAGCTGAAAGGATGCATGGCAAACACGGCGTCATCTGCTAGCTTTCTCTCCTGGTTTCCAGTTTCCTGACACTCCCCGGGAGGCATTTTCCTTCTTCATCTCCAAAGGTCATTGGCTCGTGGACTCTGCTTCATGGTGCTGTAGCATTCTCTGCTCTCTCCGAATCGCTCTCATTCTCCAAAATGTTTCCTCTTTTATAGGACTTCAGAAACTAATCAAGACCCACCCCAATGGGTGGAGACATGTCTTCACCTAATCCAGTTTAACAACCACTCTTGATTATATCACATCTCCAGAGGAGATGATCTAATTATAGTTTCAAACATACAGCATTGAATAGAGATTAGAAGAAATGACTGTCTTTACAAAATGGGATTAGGATTAAAACATGGCTTTTCTAGAGTACATACATCATTTCAAACCAGCACATAAGGCAAAAGGGACTTTGCAGACGTGGTTAAATCAAGGATTTTGAGATGGAGAAAGTAGTCTGGATTATCCAGGTGGGCAAGTTTTAGCCTTATAAGAGGGATACAGAGGGAGATTTGCACAGAAGAGGAGAAGGCAATGTTACAATGTTAATGGAGTTAAAATATGTGAAATGCCTAAAATAGTGCTTTGGAGAGAATAATCACCACAGTTGTACTATATGTGCATAATAATATAATAGTTATTATTATTCCTTTCTCAATATTTAACTTGAGCCAGCAAGTCATTTAGCAGGACTCTGGGACTGAACTCTTTCATTTACTGATATCTACAATAGACTCATCATTATGTGGGGATTACAGAAGAATATAAGGTACAGTCCCTGTCTTCGAGGAGCTTACATTCTAGAAGGGGAAATAAGACCTACACACATGATGGAGCAAATATCAATTTTAGATACGTTACAAGACTGGAGAGGTAGAGGAGGCCACAGGAGGAAAAGTGCTGTGTGGATTGGGTGGTCAGGGAAGGTTTCACAGAGGAAGAGGAAGTGAGAAGGTTCCATAGGATTTAGAAGAAGGTGCATTTATTTTCTATTGCTGCTGTGACAAATTACTACAGATTTGGTGGTTTAAAACAGTATAAATGTTTTATCTTACAATTCTGTAGGTCAAAAGCTCAACACAGATCTAACCGGGCTAAGACCGAGATGTTAGCAGGGCTGTGTTCCTTCTGGAAGCTCTGGCAGAGAATGTTTCCTCGTCTTTTCCAGCTTCAAGAGGGCACCTACTTTCCAGGCTCACAGCCCCCTACCTCAGAGCCGGCAATATTGGGTGAATACTTCTCATGCTGCCATCTCCCTGACTCTCCCTTTTAACTTTCACTTCCTCTTTTACCCAGATAATCCATGATACTGACCCTGGTTTTCAGCCAGCTGATTAGCAACCTAAATTCCTCTTTGCCATGTCACTGCACATATTCCGGGGGATTAGAAGACAGTGGGGGGGACGATATTATTCTGCTCACCAGAGAAGGAGACAATAAGGAGGCCATTCCAGACAGAAAAATATGAGCCAATGCCCAGAAGAAAGAGCTTATGACGTCGATTTAGGGCTCAGTGAGCAGAGAAACTAGGGTTCCAGAAGTGGATTGGGGAAATAAGACAAATAATTAGTTGAGAGCTGCATGGTAGGCAGAGGGCCTTGAATGCCAGGAAGGGGAAAGACTCTGTTCTATGAACAAGAGAAAGCAGGGGTGCTGGATGGGAGTGTGCTTTAATGGGCACCCGGATGTAGCAAAAGGCAGGAGCACAGTGAGAACGCCGTTGGCATTCATTTCTTTGACCTTATCTGCATCAGGTCCTAGGAAGTGAGACAAAGGGGTCATCCTGGACATAATATGGGCATCTATGGGACAGATGTATGATGAATATAATAAAAAACAGCAGGACACTCAAAACAGAGAGAAAATGGGAAGTGAGGGGGAGAGAGGGTGGAGAAAGAGGTAGAGTTTAACCCATTCGTAACCTGCTCCCACCTTTTAATTCCCATTGAATAGGCCTGATTCCCTTTTGATGGAAAACATGCCCAGCGCATGGTTCCGAAGGCTATAGAATTGAGAGCTATTAAATACTAAAAAGACAAGGTGAGAAACAATTTGCAAAATCTCCTCTTTTTATAGACTGCAGCGATTGAGAAAAATTGAGTAAATTCCCCAGCTGCCTCAACTGCAGTCTGTTTCAAGATTCCATCAATTTTTTACGGTACAATCAATATTTATGAATCCCCAAAGAAATGTCGCAAAGAGAAACCCAGCGCAACATTTTCTCAGTGGTTTGCAGAGATGTAACAGGGGGACCTAAATAACTTTTAAAATAATCTCAATGACAATCAAACACTCTTCCATAGCCAATACGGTTTAATGTTGTGTTTATATTAGCGCTGGTCTGCGGGGGACAGGGGCGGGGAAGAGAAACCGCTTGGAGTTTAATCTGTCCAAAAGATGACACTTGGCTATAATAAGTATGCGGTAATATGGTACTTAAAAATTCAAAGGAAGTGCTATATTAAAAAGTCCCTGGATTTTTTTTAATGCATTAAAATATCCTCCATTGGTTAAGCAATGGATTTTTTCAGTCAGCTGGAAAGAAAGATTTCTGGGGGAAAAAAAAAAAACCAGGCAAACAAATCCACATTGCTTTAATGGCTACTTTAGGTTTAATATCTAAACTTATTTAAATAACTCTGAGCCCTCCTGCTGAGAAATATTGAAACTAATGGATTCCTTTGTGTGTAATCTCCATTTAAATGTAGAGTTTAATTTCCCTTTCGGCTAAACCTGTGTGAAACTTGTCTCGAAATGTCCCTCTAAAAAAAGAAAACCCCATACAGAATATTTAGGGGGATTCCTTTATTTTATTTAAAATTAATTTGGGGCATTAAAACTAAATAGCCAGCCAAAAGTGAGCCGGCAGACCCCCCGCCTTTATACCTGGAGTCTGAGGTGGGCGTTGCGCAGCTGTGGCACCCACGCATGCGCAGAGGCCCGCCTGCGAGGGGCGCCCGTCGGCCTCCGCGGGGAGGGCCACCCGGCCATTCGGAGGACCTTTTCGCCCACCCCCAGCGCTGTCCCCAACCTTTTCATAATGATAACACCAAAATCCTACTACTGGAGTTTTATCTCCGTGGCTTAGGGAGATGTCTGCTAGATGCAAATTGCGTCAGGCAGGGTCGTACTTCCCGCGTGGCTGAGGGCCGTTTTGTGTGCATGAATATGCATAGACTCGCGAGGCCGGAATGGGGACTAAGACCTAGAAATTAATCGATGGTGCCCTTTTCCTCACAGACAATGAAGCCGTGGCCCAGAGAGGGGTAAGTCACCAAGTCAGTGTCAGAGGTGGGAGGAAAACCCAGGTGTCCTCATTCCCGGGCTGCCGTGCTCCCTTTGCCCTGGGAGCCTCGCACAGCCAGGGGTGATTTCGCTGGCTTTTTCTTTCCTGCCGTGTAACCAAGCACTTAAAACACACATGTGAATACACCTAAACCTGAGTGTGCGGGTTAAAGTCCAAGTTGGTTTTTTTATAAACACTCCAAACTGTCTAGGTATGAGATTATTAGGGTTTCCACCAAAGGATTTCTTGAGCATCTTATCTCAATGGTTTAGATGAAATTCTGGTATAAAAGATGTGATTTGATATAATTCTCCTGGCAACACCCTAGTGCATAAATCATCCACACCTATATGTGCCTGACTAATCAGATGAGCTTCTACTCTGGCCAGGATATTTCATGGCAATGGTGTGTACTAATGGTTTAAAGCTGAGAGACACAGAGGGAGACAGACAGACAGAAAGACAGAAAGATGGAGAGAGGTAGGAGGATCTTCAACAGAACATCCCTGAGATGAGGGAAGAGCTGCCACCAAAGGCAGGAGTCCTGGTTTCTGGTCCCACTTCCTTCCCTTACCAACTATGGAAACAGCATCATTTGCTCCCTTTATAAAATGGGGATGAGATTAATAATTTAGTAGATAGAAGCAGGACCTGATGATTTGAGGGAACTCCTCAGGTTATAGGACTTGATTATACTACATCATAACATCACAGTAAGCTGAGGACAAAAAAGGTCTAAGGTCCAGTTTTACCATGAACAGCGCATTACAAAAGCACAGACACACGTACACACCAGCTCTTAAGTCAAGATCCATTACACAGGCTTGCTTACCATGAAAGACTTGGAAAATGTGAAGGTCCAACATGATCCCTAGCCTGAGATTGTCCTGCTATTTTAAAACCGTGTGCTTGTCCTGACCCTCAACCTCACCAAGACCACTGGTAGAACAGCCTAATAAGCCAGTGGCCTGGGCAGAGGGAGTTGAGGGGCACTATGAATTCTATGGTCCAAAAATTTGATCCCTACCAGCCTGTCTCAAGGATCAGGATGTTTAGTCACTCCTACATTGAAAACTTCTATTTGAATGAAGACTTAGTGTCCTGGAGAGACATTACTATTATCAGCCATTTATACTTTAGCTAGAGTCAATTCATCTGTCACCCGGTGGAGCCTTAAAGATTTCAGAAAGTTATTCTAGAAGTTGGGAGTGTCATAGGCCTAGACTTCACCTGTCATCTACAAAAGCAAAAGCTCATCTGGAATGACAGCTGGGGTCATTGGAAGCCTGTGCGGAGGGAGGGTACTCGAAAGGATATAGGGGGAGCCCCAAAACAAGCTGCTTCCTTCAGAATGTTCTGAGGACTGGCACAGGTGTATGTATGCTTAGGTGCTGTGCTGTGCTCTGGGCTGTGAGAGCCTCAGAGAAGCAGAAGTAATGACTCTTGCTTTCAAGAAGCTTATTGTCCAGCTGAAGAGACAAAGACATTATAGACTTCAGTACTGAACTAGAAACCATGAACTTAGAGCATTGTGGAGGCTTAGAGGGGAAACCAGGTTGTTGGGAAGATCAGAAGAGCTTCAGAGAGAAGTTGACAGCTTGAAAAAGACCATCAAGGACTGGTCAGATGTGGGGGGGCAGAAAAATTAGGACAATAGAGAGGGATGCAGAGCTCACTGGCAGCTCCAGAATGTCATGGCAGTTGCATGGCCTCCTTTTGAGCAAGTGTTCTAGGGGTCATGGGCCAAGACTCAGACTCCACCCACAGTGGCCAGAGTCGAAACCACTGACCGGTGGGTGGGAAGCCTTCCCTTCCTTCTCCAGCCCCCAGTGCAGCCCAATGCTAACCCCTGAGGCCCTGCTGCCTGTGCTGCTCCCACAGGACAGCATGTGGTGCCAGACCCAGAAAGATCCCCTGAATACTTCTTATCCAGGGGTTCTCACCTTTGAGGCCCCAGTTCCCTTTAAGGATAAAAGGTATGGGCACTCTCCATTGAAAAGAAATGTACTTACACAATACACACACAATTTCACGGTGGCCAAAGACCACTGGAAACCATCCTCAAACCAGTTAGTGAAATCTAGTCTGATCCTTTTATTTTACCAAGGAGTGGATTAGGAGTTGAAAAGTGACAGGCCCAAGGTCACTTTCTATACAGAGACAGAGTGAAGGCCAGAGCTCAGCTCTCTCCTTCTAGTGCACTGATCTTTGGCAGTTTGTTCAAATACATTTGTATCATTAGGTATCTTTTCATATTTAATTGCCAGAAGAATGCTGTGACAAACCACTCCAAAACTCAGTGGCTTGGAACAATGCACGTTTATTTAGCTCTTGAATCTGCAGATCAAAGATTTAGGCTGGACTCAGTTGGGTGGTCCTTCTGGTCTCAACTTAGTTCCCTCATCTAGGGATGAGCCAGCTCTTAGTGGGTCTGAACTGGCCTCAACTGGAACCACTGGGACAACTCACCTCTGTTCCACGTGTCTCTCTCCTCCATTAGGCTAAGCTGGGCATGTTCTCATGGTGATGGCAGAGATTTAAGAGGGTAAATCTCAGTGCAAAGCCAATTTCAAGCTTTTGCATGTGTTACATTTGTTAACATCTCATTGGCCAAAGCTAGTCATGTGATTCAGCCCAATGTCAAGTGGTGGAGCAGGCCAGCTGTCCATGGTGAGAGGGCACTGTGAAGTTATGTGGGAAGGCGTGTGGCTATAGAGAAGGGGGAAGAACTGAGACCATTGTTACAATCTACCAGCTATGGCTTATAACCCCCAATTATATAATATGTTCCTCAAGGGCCAGTGCTGTGTCTCACTCTTTTCTGTAACTAAATCTCTGGCACAGGAACTGGCAGAGGAGACATACATTGATTGCTGGGCTTATCGGTGTGTGTGCTCACATAAATGACCCAATCCCACTGAACCACATGCAAAGCAAGACTGAGTTTCTCTGTGTTTCAATCTTTGCCTGGAGACAGCTTACTTATGGCAGGCTAATGAGAGTGAGTGCTCAAAAGCCTTTGCCTCCAAGAGAAGGGGGCAGACTAGTTCTAAATGAATTTCAAGAAGATAAGCTTATCTATGGCATCTCTCTATTATAGGTCCCTCCAACTTCTGATGGTTCTGCTTGCTTCCTTCCTAAGGGGTGTTCCTGCTGTACCCTGTTTTTGAAAATCCCACACTGCAGCATCATGCTCTAGCCCACTCCCAACTAGTTCCCTTGGATTCAAAATGACCTGTTTTCTCACTACAGAATTGCCCATTTTCTCAGTGCTAGGTATTAGGAAAGCTATCTGATTAAACAGCATTTGTGCATTGACCTCAAAATTATTTTTCTCCCTTGCAACTTTATTTTTATCCACTCCCCTCCCCATACCAGGGCATGTACACACACAAATGCACAAATGCACACACTGCCCTGCTTCTTTTCCCTTGTCCCAGTCATTTCTGAGCACTGTAGTTAGACGTTCCTATTTCTATTTAGCTGTTAAAAGGAGAATATCACTTCTTATCTTAGCCCCCTGATGATCCCAAGAGTTAGCTTTCTCCAGAGGTTGGGGCTGGGAATTGTACAGGACAGGCTAAAGGAGAGGCTTTAGCTTGCTGCATACAAGATGACCTTCAAGCCAGTTCTTTCTGGCAAAATGGAATGTTAGAACGTCTGCAGTACACTTTGCTGGTTATATAGCCCTTGCCACCTAGCCATATCAAAAATGACCCAGGTCCAGCACACAGCCTGAATCAGCAACCACAAATGGCCCAGGCACTATGGTGCCCCTCAGGTGACCTGGCTTTTATTCTTCTAGGCACTTCATACTGAATGCTGCAAATTGGTTCAATCCAATCCTTTGTTTGGGAAATGTTGCCCAGACAAAGAGAAGATGGATCTTAGAACATTTCTCTATAAAGTATAATTCACATCCTAGTCTCAGAAGAGCTGCATCCTTGGGGAGCTATGTGACTGATGAGGACATATCCTAAGCCCCTCCACATTCCAGTACGTGTAACTTGCAATAAACTTACCAAAAGCACACCTCTTCCCTAGTAGCTTTCAGGAAATTGAATGGTAGAGAGAGGGGAGGGTGGAGGAAAATGAAATTTTACTCCCAACCTAGAATTACACCTACTCATGGGTGATTCCATAAAGGCTTATTTTGATGTTGTTTTCTTAAAGGATGAATTCATTTTATTGGTGTCACTGACTAGCGTACTGTTGGTTCTTAATTCCTTGCAGTCCAATAAGAGTATCGTCAGGTTAACTTGGTCTCTGCTTTATGCAATCACAATACCAAACTCCTCTCTTTCATCTTCTGCCTTTCCAGTCTATTGGCCACAGAGCATAATCATCGCCCATTGCCGAGAACGCTCAGAGGGCACTCAGAATGAGGGTGGGTAGCTCATTATTCTTGTAGATCTGGCCCAGAGTTAGAGTCCCTGCTGGTGGTATTACTTTCCAGTATATGAGGTCTGTGTTCACTCTGTTGAAATGTTTCTTAATTAAGAATCTTTTTTTCTGTCTTATGCATAAATTAATCAAGGTAATTATTGCAGCATTATTATTATTACATTGTACTTATAGCGCGCTTACCTCCAAGGTGCTCAAAGTAGTTTATAGATTTTTTAATCTAATGAACTCTAGTAGCCTCTAGGCAAAATGGAGAGCAGAGCAGGGATTATTAGAGTCACACTGTAGTGGAGAAAATGGGTCAGGCCAGGAGTAGGGGTGGCTGCCGGTAGCTACAAATCCATGCTCTCCCTGTCTGTGGAGGTGGCGGTGCAGGAGGAGGGCTGCCTTTGGGGGCAGTAGGAGGCATTCCCTATCGACAGATACCTACATGGCAACTTTGGAGCCCAGAGAGCTCCTCCTAGCAGGGTTTGGGCTTGGAAAGCAAACCAGAAATCATGGTTACTCCTCCCCCTTCTTCTATTTTCAATTTATACCTGTCCTTAAGTCTGACCAAATCGTTGAACTTCGTGGAGCTGGAGGCAAAGGGTGTGAAGACAGAGGAGAAAACCTTCCTTAGCACTCGGCATCAGCACTGCCCAGTTTTCTTTGATGTGACTCCCTGACACTGACTCACAGTGCCATGGTCTCCTGTGCCTTCCCCTGAGGCCCCGAGTGCCTTGGGAGCAGCAGAGCAGAGGGCCACAGTGGTCTGAGAGAGACCCAAGGGCTAATGGAGATGGGGGTGGTTCCAGCCCACTCTCATCTGACTAGGGGGCAACAGGAGGCGGCAGCACCAGGTCAGAACCTTGGGCTGCATGTTCCTGAATTTAGGTGGGTGACAGGGAGAACACCCCTGCCGATGGACACACAAATATAATAATAATAATTAGAATGTTAAACATTTATTATTACTGGTAATAATAAATGAAATAATAACATAAAAATATAATACATGAAATAATTGCTTATTAAGTAATATAAATAAGTAATTTTATTAGTAATACTTAAAAGGAAAATCATGACAACAATAATATCACCTGGCAATCATGCAGGTCTATTTCCATGAGCAGATAGAGACTAATTTTCTCTCGTGAGCTGGCTGGGGTGTGTGTGATGTCAGCACCCACTCTGTCACAGAATCTAGGAGTCGTTCATCAGTCATGGCATCAGCATGAAAACAAACCATGGCGCTTGCAAGGGGGACCAACGGTAACTGAAAGTGAACATAGAAAACCTAGTGATACGTTTGCTAATTGTGGTGCTCCTGCCTCCAGGAGACCTTCAACTATTTCATTAAGCAGGTCCAATTCATGGCAATTCACATGTGCCCTCAATGTAGGAAACCTCTTTCCTGTCCTCACCCCTCTTGCCTAGCTTAGTCCAAGTCATCCTTTAAGATTCAGCTCACACATCAGTCATTCGTTGGACAATTAATTTCAACAACAGTGCCCGGACCTTAAAGCTCAGTCAGTATTCTGGTCCCTGGGGTAGAGCAATGAAAATCAGATTTTTAAAAATCCTTGCCCCCACAGGGCAGGAAAGGGGGGAGAACAGATAATAAGGAAATAGGATAATTACCCAATGACTTAGAAAGTTATAAGTACTTTGGATAAACATAAAGCAGGGGAAAGGGGGTAAGATATTCTGGAAATAGGAGTGCAATTTGAATAGGGTGGTTAGTAAAGACCTCTGAGCAATGACTTGAGGGAGATGAGAGAGCAAGCCATGCAGATTGGTGGGAGAAGAGGATTCCAAGTAAAGGAGCAAAAAAGTGCAAGGCACCAAGATTAGAGAGTGGTTGACCCTTCAAGGAGGAGCAAGAGGCAGAGTGGCTAGAGAGGATGAAGGAAGTGGAAGAGTGGTGGGAGATGAGGTGAGAGAGTTAAAGGGGACCAGATCCTGTAGGGAGGTGTAGACCACTGCAAGGACTTTGAGTAGGAATCGTGGGGTAGGGGTGAGGGGTGGCGCAGGAGAGTGACATGATCTGACTGTCTTTAACACGCATCTATGTTAAGAATAGGTCAAAGAGGGGCAAGGCAGAGATCAGAAAAATTAATGAAGAGGAAGTGATTACGATATTCTGGGTAAGAGACAACAATGGCTTTGGCTAGAATGATGACAGTGGAGGTGATAAAAAGAAGGTATGTTCTAGATGTATTTTCAAGTAAAGATAAATGTAGTTGCTGGTTAATTGAAGGTGGGCACTGAGAGAAAGAGTGGAATTAAGGATGATTAAAAAGTCTTTTGACCTGTGCAACTGGAAGGATAATGTTACCGTGAACTGAGTAATTAGGAAGATGGCAGATAAAGTGGGTTTTAGGGTGAGGAGTCAGCACCTCAGTATGGGACATGATAAGTTTGAAATGCTTATTAAATATTTGTGTAAAGATGCCTGAAAGGTAGTTGAGAATATGAATCTTGAATTGGGGAGAGCAGCACACATGAGGTTCAAAATTTTGGGAGTCATCAGCATATAGTTGAGGCTGGATGAGATCACCAAGAAAGAGTGTGTAGACAGAGAAGGGGCAGTTCAGGGACTGAGCCTTAGAGGAACCAGCATCCAGTGATCAAGCAGATGACGAGGCTGAGAAGCAGCAGCCAGTATGGCAGGAAGGAAAAACAGGAGAGTAGAGGGTCCTGGAAGCCAAGAAAGTATTCCTAGGAGAAAGATTGATCATGTCCAATGATGTTCAGAGTTCAAATAATTAAGGACTGTGAGCTGGCTATTATATCTGGAAATATGGTGATTAGTAAAAGCAGTTTCAGGGGGAGAGAAGAAGGCAAAAGCCTAAATTCGGTGTATTCAGGAGAGAATGGAAGGAGAAAAATTGGAGACAGCAGGTATAGAGAAGCCTTTTGAAGAGTTTTGCTTAAAAGAACAGAGTGATGGGGTAGTAGATGGAAGGGGAAGTGGAGAGGATGGAAGTGAAGAAGCCTCTTCTACCTTGTATCTGGTTAGGAAACTCTCCTCCAGGTTCACACTCCTCTCCGTGTGTGTCTACCTCCCCAAACAGGCTGTGGGATTCTTGAGGACAGGAAATATATTTCATTCATCTCTGTGTCCCTGGGGTTTAGCATCGTGTCTAATATACAATAGCTCTCAGTAAATGTTTGCTGAACCAAACTAAATGTAGATGAGTGTAGTCAGATTGATTTACAAAGGAGTAAATATTGGTGGAGAAAAAAAAAAAGAATATGCAGCAAGTTGTTTGAACTTAATATGAATCAAGTCTTAAAGGCTGGGACCTGCTTTAGATTTTTGAGGGAAGTCTTTGTGCCTGTGAGTAAACAGCTATAGCTCTCAAGTTCTCAAGTCCAGTTCTTTTTATCTAACCCTTTTATCTGTGCCATGGTCAAGGGTACACCCCTGAAGCCTGCAAAACCAGCACTGCTAGAAGGAATGCAGCATTTGTTAACAGGAATGAGGGGTGTCCAACACCCACCACCCACCACCCGGGATGACCAGACCATCAAGAGCTCAGAATCATTGGCCAAATTCAGATCAAAGGCCTTGAATTTGAATTTGAATTCAGAAGGGTTGCTGGTTCTGCTTATTTCTTTGATTTTCTGCCATTTTTAGACCATGGACATCTGGATCGAGAAGATAAATTTGTGCTCCTTTTCCACCTTCCAGTGAAAAGGATCGGACAGCACCATATCCTACATAGAAGGCTTGGAGCTGTAATAACTCTTACTGTCCTCTTGGCTAAGTGAGAGCTAACACTTAACTGTGCCAGGCTCTGTATTAAGCCTTTTATGTGCATTAACTCATTTAATCCTCTCAACACCTTTGTGCAATAGATTCTATTACTGGCCCTATTTTCCAGATGAGAAAATTAAAGCAGAGAGGTGAGATTAATTTGTCCAAGGGTTTGTAGCTTATGCGTGGCCATCTGGCCTCAGCGTCTGTGCTCTGAGCCATGTCCCGGTGCTGCCTTCTCTTCCTCTGAGTGAATCTAGGCTTTTAGGGAAAGGCCACAGAACCTGCTTTTATCCCCACCTGGTGAGTTTGTGTTTGTTATATAAGAGGGAAAGGAACTGCTCTTGGTTCCACCTTTGAAACCGAAGACTATTCTTTAATAGACTAAATAAACACCACATGTGTGTCCTTCAACAAGTTATTAACCTGCTCTAAGCCTTAGGGGCCCACCTATGAAATGAGGCTCATCTTGCCTGTCCTAGGAGGAGAGGAATTGTGGTCAGGCTCAGCCTGAAGGGCAGTGGCCCAGGAGAGAGGAGCCCTAAGCCCAGTTCTTATCAGACGAATAGGAAGGCATTTTTGAACCTTGCCAGCCCTCGTGTCTCCAATGGTAAAATGAAAACACTTGGCGTCTAATATTCTCCCCAGACTAATATGCTACCTACTTTGTGAAATGATGGAAGACAAGGCATTGGTCAGTCTAATGGGATGCTGTTCCTTTAGGTCTAATTCTCACAGGCAGAAGGCAATGGGCACTGTTCTCCTCAGGTGAACCACAGATGCACTCTCAACGATTGACACAAAAGGGGTCCCAAGTCATTTTGGTGAATGGGTTCATTGAAATATCTTCCAATTTAGAGAGTCTATAATTCTGGGAGAATCATTTATTGAGGACCCAGGCAGAGCATCAAGAAATTTTTTGGTAAACCCAAAAGACATCTCAAAAAGATACTACAACTACACAGTTTATAATTATACACATTCAAAAATTCTGCAGGTTAAATCCTGTTGGCTGGTAAAACAGGATTAGAAAAACACATTCAGAGTGGTCCTGACATTTAAAGGGGGTGCCCCTCTTTGTGCTTCCATTCTCAGGAACTACCACTCTTGATTCCACCAAAACTGTAGCCAGGAACTTGACACTGTGACTGCTGTAGTTCCAGGATGTTTTTACCTGCCTTTCCAAGAGCTCTGGCCCTCCCACTACACACCTGTGCTCCAATTCCAAGAAAGACATGCCATTCCTCAGCCTTCACCCTTGACACCCTCCACAGACATAAGGGCAGCACCTCATTTCCCACCTCTCCTGAAGGTGCTGCTTCCTTGAATGGGTCCTAGCTGAGCACTAACATCTCCTTGGCCACACCCATCAAAAGGGAAATCTTCCTGAAGCAGATCAGGCTTCCCCGGCTGCCCTGTCTTTATAGAGGAGACCGAGTAGGAGTTAGGCTTCTTATTTAGTGGCACTGGAAAATAGACCCTGAGACTATAGAGTACCCTGCATGAGCTTTGCATGTAAATAAATATTTGCAGAATAGTAGAGCTAGACTACTTTAGATTTCACCCAGCACAATGCCCATTTCCTCACTCACTTATTGGTACTTAAATGTCCTTTGAATGAAATAATGAATAAATGAATTAGTACCCACCTGTGATACACTAATTCCCTTAAGCTCTAAGGAAGCATTTAAAGCTGATTGTCCCTCTCTTAATAACCCCAGACCATCCTAGGTGGCTGAGCTCCAATCTCCTTTCTGTAAGTGTCCTCTCTCTTCCCTCCTTTTGAGGCTTCAACTGTGGTGTTTTATTTACTACTGTCAGTACCTACCCCTGGCAACAATTTCTCTTTTTCACTTCACTGTTTCTATTCATTATCCAGAAACTAGGTAACCAATCTTCCTTCCATGGTGCAGAAAGTAAAGGTACCAGAGTTCTGAAATAGGTCTAAGAGGCTTTCTCATTGACAAAGCATCTCAGTTTCTGTGCTGAATAGGTGAAATCTACATTGGGTAGGACTTAAACATTTACTCATTCATTCATTCAGTACATATTTGGTTCTAAAAATTTAAGATCACTAGGTAACTGGGCTTCACAAAAGTGAAATGTCTCTTTAAAATTAAAATAGGTGCTGGACTAGCCATTAACCAGCTCAATTTGATGTACTTGATGTGATATGAATGGATTTTAAGAGGCCATCTCAATATAAGCCCTTTGTCAAAAAGTCAGCTCCAAATTCCGAAAAAAGAGGTAAAAAGGAATATCCTCTTTTAGCCCTAAGATTGTATGATCTTATTAAAATGGAATCCTTGGGATTTCTTTAATGGTTACTTTTTTCAAAGTGTAAACTGAACCTGCCTTTGAATTTTAATTATCTGGCATATCAAGGCAGAACTGAGGCTTAGTTACCATTTCTTGGTTTTGACACTTGTGCTGAAGGTACACCATGGTACTTAGGGCAACAAATATGTATCTCCATAAAGAATTGCTAATAAGGCCTTGGTTCAAGGCTTTTCTTCCCAAGGTCTTTTGTCATAACAATCTAATGGTATGTGGCAATAAATTCAGGCAAGTGAGTCTCTAAGTTTCGGAGGAAGCCAGTCTCCTTACTTTAGAGAGTGAAGTGCTCTGCTATGGGCCTCCACACAGTGGCTGCCTGGCTCTTTATGACGGCTATGGAGTCACACCCTGATGTCTAAATATATAAATGTGCAAAGACAGTTAACTAGGACTTATTTGTGCCTTGGGAATTTTAAAAAAAAGTAATTAACTGGTATTTTTAACGCATTTTCTCTTTACAGAATGATCTAGTTAAATGGCTCAGTTATAAGATCAGGGAATTTGGTACCTTTTGAAATAGTCCATCTCAAATGGTTCCAAAGTTCTCTTAATGGGCTGGTAACTTGTGCTTTCCTTCCTGGAGATGCTAAGGGGAAAGGGCGGAGTCAATCTGAAGAGTAGGTAGAAAAAGATCCAAGGGCACAGAGCACAAAAGTCAAATTCAGCATCCACCATGACCTAGCCAGAAATGAGTAATTCACCACTTGAGTTTAAAAAATGTGTTTAAAATATTATTCCGTATTTGCAGAAAATATTATGCCCATCACCAAAGCAATCAAAATTCAATTTCCAATATTTAAGGAATGGAAATGTCTCTAATATCTCTAGACATCAAACTCCAAATTATGCAATTGGATCTATTGGTTAGCCAGCAATACTATTAGCTTAGGGGCCAGACGATTTGAGTGCTGGGAAAGGTCTGCTGCCCACTTACCATGTGAAAAATGTGCACAATAACACCTCACTGGCCCAAAAGGTAGAGCCTTCAAGATCACCCCAGTGATCCCCTAGGGTTCATATGTATGGTAGCCAGCCTTCAAGATGGCCCCAGTGATCCCCAGAGTTCATACCTTGTGAAGGCCATCCTACATTATACCAGGATTGGTCTGTGTGACCCAGAGAATATGGGAGAAGTGATGGTATATCACTTCCAAGATTAGGTTATAAGAGACACTGCACCTTCTCTCTTGATTGCACTTTCTCACATTTTATCTCTGCTCTCTCTCTCTCTCTCTCTCTCTCTCTCTCTGTCCCTGTCTGTCTGTCTGTCTGTCTCTCTCTCTCTCTCTCTCTCTCTCTCTCTCTCTTGCTCTCTCTCTCCCTCCCTGAGATCATTTGTTCTGGGGGAAGCCAGCTGTCCTGAAAGGCTCAGGTGGTGAGGAGCCAAATCCTCCTGCCATGTGAGTGAACTTAGAAGGGTACCTCCAGTGTAGTTGAGCCTTCAGATGATAGCAGCCCCAGCAGACAACCAACTACAATTTCATGGGAGACCCTAAGCCAGAACCATCTGGCTAAACTACTCCTAGACTTCTCCTAGACTTCTGGTCCTTAGAAATTGTGCTATAACAAATGTTTGTTATTTTAACCTGCTAAATTTAGAAGTAAGTTTTTACACAGAATAGGTCATTATTCAGCATATGTCAAATTCTGAGTTGGAACTCAAATGCATAAACCTATTACTAGATATCAGCGGATGTCACTGGGTCATTTCCACCTTCTCATTTCCCAGTTGATAACACCCTCTGACCTTTACTTGCCCTACCTGTCCTTGAGAATTCTGTTCAGGGCATGGGCTCTGAGGAAGCTTGTCAAAGTGAGGCTCTTTGCTCTTTGTGCTTTTCAGTAGCTTTATTTGTGGGGTTCCAGCCCAGTAAGGTTTGCATACTGAAACCAGTTTGGCAACTTTGGTCTTGATGCCTTAGGACATCAAGGAGGGCTCTCTGTACAGGAGAGACCCTGAGTGGAAAGAATCTCTCATTTCCTAGCAGGTTGCAGCTGCTGAGCCTTCAACTTTCTGTGTACATCTCTGAGGGGTTATAATTCGTTAAGGCAACATGATTCAGAAACCCTAGACTAGGAATCAATTGCTACCAAGATACCACCTGCTCAATTCTATCACCACTTCACTTGTTGCTGCTGCCTACTGCTAGTTTTGGTTAAATGTGTTGGTTTTGCCTTTCTTGAGCTGCTAAGTGTTGTTAGCACTCCAATGAAGACTGAAAACGTTTCCTGGACTAGATGTTAGGGAGCCGAATGGCCTGAGAGAAGAAGGCAGGCTTTAGCCAAGTCAGCAAGAGTATCAGCCAGAGTTTGTGCCAGAAACTGAAATCATTTCAATTCCACAAAGTGGAAACTGACTTAATATGAGAAATTGATACTTACAAAATTGATGGAAGGGTTGGAGATGTGTGTGAAGGGGTAACAAGAGGTAGAGGAGGCCATTTGAATACATAAAATAGGGTACTAGAAAATGGGGTATGAAAGGAAGATTGAAGGTAGGCCCTTCTGTCCAGGTATCTTCCACAGCCATCTAGCAGGGTAGCTGGCCACTTTTTGCTTAGCTGGATTTGTTTGTATAATGCAGGTTGCTGAATCTCCAGCTCCCTCTGAAAATATGAACCCTCCATCTTGCCTTCAGCAGCTACCAACTATCACTCCAATGGAGAGTTGTCAGCAGAGGTGTTTGAGCAACAAGGAATAATCTTGAGCTCCTTAGGGAGTTCTGTGGAATAAAAGAAGTTCTGAAATGGAAAGGAGCTGCAAAGACTAAGGGTGATGACTTAGTTGGGGCCAGCCTTGCTGGTTCCCAGGGGACACTTCTCATTCTAGGATGAGACATCAAAAGAAGGCACCCAATCACCCACTCCCTGTACCTCTCACCCTCATGCTACTCCCTCCTTCCACCTTGAATGGCCATTTCTCAGTGTTGGGGTCACTTTGCCACCCCTTTGAGGTTAAGCACTCTGAGACAGGCACTTGCTCCATTCTTTCGGCGTTCATCAAGGATTAACTCAGACTTCTGTGCTCAGAGCATGAGAGAGCAAAACCCTAGACTCCTTCCTCCACCTTCTGCAAATACATCCAGGGATATATGACACCATGATAAGAGAGGGGAAGGGAGAAAGGGAGAAAAGTTAATTTAAGGGGGGAAATGATCTCTCTGTTCTTAGCTAATGAAATCTGTAAATTAGGGCATTTAATTACCAAAGACACTTTGTTCATTTTGGATGCTAATATTTACATTAGCAACTGCTTTGAAGGCATGAAATCTGATGAATTGGTGAAACACTTTTATTCCTTTTCCCCAAATTAATCAAATGAGCTGTGATCGGGCTATTTATAAGTCTAGTTAAGTACATCTCCCTCGTGAGGGAGCTTTTCCTCCCACCTCCTTCTCATTCCGTGAGATCTCGCAGATACTCAGCTCTCACCTAGATGCTCGGTGCCGGAGAATCTCAGTGGGCAGGTGCTTGATCTATTTCTATATTTAATGACACATTTCATCATAGTGGAGCAGAGCACTGTGCCATCTTGGTTGAAATCCTATTTTAATGATAATCCCTTCCCTTTGTGTCACCCCTGGTGACTTTCAAGGTGCTCTGACAGGGAGGGCTCACCTCCCAGGTCTGCTGGTAAAAACCCAGCTTCAGACTCTGATGCTGACAGGTGACAGCTTTAGACAGAGCTGTCCCCTAAAAGAGCCTGAATTGGTAAGGTAATGTTAACTTGGGAGGGTAAGGGGCCATCGGGTGGGTCCAGGGTGGACACCTGAGATGCAAGGTGGAGCCACCACCTGTTCTCAGGCTGACCTGGCTATTGGCCTGGATGCTCACCTGCTCTGTTCTGACTTGCAGCTTACCAACCCCCCTCCCCAAGGGATCTCCCCTTCCTCTGCTGGGGGGAGTCCAAGGAAGTGGTGGAGGTAGAAGCCCTATTCCCCCCTCATTAGCTGTTCCACTCCTATAAACACAGAGCCCAGACTGATGGGTCTCAGAGCTGGGAGGAACCTGGACAGAGCCTCTGGCCCAGCGCCCTGACTTCGGGCATGGGGTAGCTAAGGTCTGGAGATGTTTAGGCTCGATATCAGTCTGGATGGGGTGCCCTGGAAGAGACTTAAGGATGAGCTTGGTGGTTGGACGCTGTGCCATTTAAGGTCTCTCACAGCCCCAAGAAGACCCACACTAAGACAAGAATCTCCAGGGCTCCAGCACTTGGACAAAGTGCAGAAAGCACATAACATGGCTTTGGGAGGTGATTGGATCTTAAGAGGGGTGAGGAGGGTGAGAAATGATATCATCAGGGACCAAGGCCCAGCCACATGAGATCTCAGTTAAATGTACTCATTGACCAGAAAGTCAATAGTTCATATACGGAGACCCTACCATGTGTTTTGACTGTCCTAGGTATGGGTAGGAGGCTGAGTGAAAGGGACAAATATATTGTGCATAACTTACCCTCAAGGCATTGACAGTCCAGGGAGACTGAGAGGAGTATGGCAGGAAGAAAGAGAGGAAGGCGACAAATACCTGTCAGAGGTATAGAGAGTAAGTGTGGGGAATGAGGGGAATGAGGGGACAGGAAGACATTCATGGGAGATGAGTGTGCAAGGTTATCAGTCAGATTAGGCTAAATTATGCTGGAGTAACAAATGACTCCAAAATATCCATGGCTTCCAGCAGCCAAGAGTTATATTTTATTTATTTCTAACTTGCCCTACATGGGCCAGCTACACTATGCCACACCCCTCTTCCTTTTGGAGCCAGGCTGATGGCGCCATCTGTATCTAGAAGATGTTTGTTTATCATGGTAGAGGGAAAAAAGAAAACCAGCCCATATTGCTTCTGCCTGGGTGTGATATGTGTCATTTCTACTCACATGGTCAAGCTTGACTTCAATGTGGCAAGGAACGATAATTCTCCTAGCAGGAAGAAGTATTTGGGAACAATAAAACAATCTCCTAGAGCAAATAAAACTCCCCTGGAAACAGGTGATGCAAGGTGGGCCTTAAAAGAAAGGCACAATTTAAAGAAGAACAAAGGAAAAAAGTTAATCTAGACAAGCAGCATATTCTAGAAGTTAAAAGTGTGAGCTCTGGAGGGTGACTACTCTGTATCTGAGTTTTCTAAGTGTGGGAATAAAAATAGAACTCAATAGGGCTTCTGGGAGGTTAAATGAATTAATACTCATGCATACTTTTAGAATAATGCCTGGAGCATAGTGACTATATACCAATAAAGACATATTAAATAAATACTTGTTCTTAATATTACTTCAGATTTTGTCCGGGCCCAAAGGAATGAAGACTCAAGGTGTGTTTGGAGGATACTGCAGCAGAAAACATTTTTATAGAAGTACAGGGATCAGGCAAGTCTAAAAAAATAAAGTGGGGTGGAACTCAATTACAAAGGACATGGTTGCCGTAATTGACATGGATGACCAGCAACTTGATTCTGACGTATGACTGGATGGGCCAAAGAGCCCTCTCAGTGGTCACTTGGAGGAAATGTGGTGTTTCCCAGTAAGGCCAGCACAACCCTTCCACTACCACCAAGAATGGACTTCCCAAGCCATGACTGCAATGCAATGCTTTACTCTGAGCTCTTTCTCAGGCCAACAGCATGTCATTGGACAAGTTCCTTCACCTCTCTGGGTCCTGAATCTCACCTGGGAAAGAAGGGATAGATTTTGTCTACAGAGGCCCTTCCAGCTCAGTCATTCCTACCAGTCATCCCATCATGACCCTCTTCTTTTCTCCCAATCCATGTTGGGTCCTGAGCTCTCAAATGCTCTCTGACATTCCACCCTACCAACCATTTACTCAACCACCTAGGCCCACTCAGAAATCCCCCCACCCCCACCCTCAACAACCAGCCTTCTTGTTTCCCAGGAAACTCTGTTTTGCCAATGGCACCCAGAGCACAAAAATGCAACCTAAGCTGCCCAGGAGGGCCCCATCTTCTCTCTCTAACCAGCAGAACACAGAGGAGCAGGCCAGTATTTAATTAGTTTGCAATATTACACATCTTTTAAATCTTTTAATCCATTTAATAAAAAAAAGTTAAAAACACACAACTAACCAACTAACAATGGCCCCAATTTGTGTTTTGTCTGACTGGGAGTAATATTCATGTCTACATGAGGATGGCATGTAATTAACATGTCATAATCAAAATGACTAAGTTTGACACATTATAATCACTGCATGGAGATTATAGCATAGCCAGGGGCGATCCACACAGCCTATCTTAATATCATTTGCATAATGAAAGCATGTTGGCAGTAATAGCTTTTTTCTCTTGTTATCATAATTTCACCCAGGGCTGCAAGGGGCTCCCGCACTGTCAGATGTTGCCTGTTAAAAGTCATTGTGATTTGAAGAAGGCAGCAAAAGTGACCCAGAGCCTTGCTCTTTGAACAATAGCTCCATGGCTGGCCTCAAATGAACAGAGTAGGGCAACAGGGGGAGGAGTCCCCCTTCAAAATCTCCAACAAACCCAAACCCATACGTGCAGACAGTATGCTCTTCCCCAGGCCTCTTGCTTGCAAAGGATGCAAGATTTACCTCCTGGTCAGTGGCAAGTGCTGACATTCCTAGGCCCCAGGTAAACATGGCTAGATATGTCTGTTCCCCCAGGCAGGCCCCTTAGAGTCTGACAACTGCCTGGATGGGACGCCTGTCCATCTAGGGCCACTATACTAACCATGGGGTCAAAGTCCTGCATCTAAGAGCAACACAGACCAACCAGGCAGCTTCCCTGTCATGACCATGGACTATACCACCTAAAGGAAGGTGCTTCATGGAACCAAGAGGGCAAGTGTGGGATTGGGCAACCATCCACTCCTACTCCTCTCTTCCCCTAGTTTGCCAACATTCAGATTTGCCTCTTTAAAGCCCCTTGCTTAGCCTGCCTCTCCATCCCAGCCAGGCAACTTGCTCTGTATCGCTCACCTTGCCTTCCCACTCTCCTCTCCTTCTCCCTCACTTCCTGCTGTCCCCAGCCCACTCTCTGACCATCCGTAGGCCTCAGTTTGAGTCCCATCTTTAACCTGCTGGTACCTCCTTAGACCCATCTGTATCTCCCAAAGCATTTTTTACAATTATCACATTTCAATCTCAGGGAATCCAATGTGTTGGGGCAGGAGGGAAATTTTGACAAGAAATTGGGTTTGGAAATAATATCCCCACACAAATTTAAAGCATAAAAAAAATTCACACTCACTACTAACAAATGGAAAGGGGAAAGCAGAAACTTTACAGGTGAGAAACCTGGGAAAGTTCAGCTCAGCCAGGTGATGAAGGTTGAGGTCACAGGTGATGAGTCATGTTGACATTGATGCGTCCTGATACCATGAGATGAAAAGGTCCCTTCGTCCCCATGTTCCCCCAAACCCAAAACCCCTGTCTGAGCATGATAAAACATGTGACAAATCCAAATTGAAGGGCATTCCTCAAAATACTTGACCAGGACTATTCAAAAGCATCAAGGTTATGGGGAAAAAAAAGAAAAAGAAAGACAAATACTGTCACAGATCTGAGGAGATGACGGAGACAGAACAACTAAATGCTCCACGGTATCCTGGTTTGGATCCTAGAGGTAAAAAGACCATTCATGGAAAAACTGGGAAAATCCAAATAAAGCCTGTAGTTTGGTTAAAGGTATTATACAATTGTCAATTTTTCCATTTTGATAAATGCACCATAGTTACATAAGATGTTAAAAATTTGGAGAGTATAAGAAAACTCTCCGTACTCCCTTTGCAATGCTTCGATAAATCTAAACTTATTTAGGTTTTATTAAACCTAAATAAAAGTTTGAAAAATACTTTTACAGAATTTCACCAAAAATATCTTGACCCTACAGACAACTCACAAACTTTGAGCAAACAGTCACAGAACCTGGTCTGAATAGAAGACTTTGCTTTCAGCGGCAGTTCCCCATGGGTGGCCAATTCTGGCCACCTGGCTGAGATGACACCTGTGACTCCAAGTTATAATTACATTTTTGGTTGCATGTGAGAGGTGAGAGGGTACAAAGGAGAGTCAGAATCAGTGTTTATAAACCACTTCAAAATGTGGAAATTGCTTATTTCGTGAAAGCCTATCAACTAAATCGCAAATGGTTTGTTTTTCATATTTGTATGCCATGAAGCCAGAGATGACGATGAGTCAGAAGTGGTTAAAATGCGTAAGGAAGGCTTCCAACAAGGTACCCTAATACAGCTGGAAGAGCCCTTTGAGCTCATAGGTCTGACTCTACCATTTCTATACAAGGAGTCTGAGGTTGAGAGGGTTCAAGCACTTTGCCTGGTGTCTCACAGCAGATTGGCACAAAGTTAGAGCTGGGACTCAGCTCTTCAAATTCCCAGCCCAGGGGTCAGAATAAAACCATAGGCACACACACCCCTGCCCCCACCCTGCTCCCCAAGAGATGCACTTTCTGGATATGGCTGGATGCTCTTCACAGGGCCCCAAAGCTGAAAGCTTTGTTGCCAAGGCAGGGCTGCTTCCTTGCTGCCAACCCCCCTCCCTTGTTTCCGGGCCTTGTCATTCACTGTGGCCTGCCAGTCATCCGGGTCCTGGGTAGGAAATGAGGCCAAGGAGCTCAGGCGCAGGGCCCCCTGCTGCTAGGGAAATGTTGACTCACAGCCAATGCATTTTA
Organism: Myrmecophaga tridactyla; assembly: GCA_004026745.1. Lineage (NCBI taxonomy): Eukaryota > Metazoa > Chordata > Mammalia > Pilosa > Myrmecophagidae > Myrmecophaga > Myrmecophaga tridactyla. Next base: position 37,052 of record PVIY010020933.1, read on the forward strand.
ACACAGGGAAACTCCCTGGGAAAGCCAGAGGGCTGTGCCTGCGCTCCTGGGAGCAGTGCTTTCCATTCTTCTCCAGGCCTGGAATTAATGCCATCGTTTGCTCCTGGGGCAGGAAGCTGAGGTTGTGCTCACGTGCAGTCCTCCCTCCAACCACAGGGGCCACTGAACTGCTGCTCTAATGTCACTCAGGAGTGGCCTCTGAGAAGACAACACTGTTTCAAAAACAATGAAAAATCCATCCCTTTTCCTTCAAAAATAGCTCGCCACCATCTCTTTTCCTGGTGCCTGGAATTCCTCCATTAGATATGAATTTCTTTTGATTCAGAAGTGTTTTGTTCTGTTTTGTTTTTTAACTTTTTGTCTAGAGACAGTTTAGTTGCAAGGAACAGAATCCACTCAAACTCCCTTAGCAGAAAGGGGGGTGCAGCGATAAGTTCTGAAGCACGAGGACGTAAGGGCTGCCTGGCCCCATGAGTCCCTCCACCTCCTCTGTACTCAGCGCAGTGCCTCCTTCGCTCACTCATAGCTCTATAGAACGTTCCTTCAGCCCAGCTAGTAACTATATGCTGATTTGGGGAAATATGTCCTTCATTTCTCTCTTCCCATTGGACTGTGGCTCAGGGGCTGTGTCTGCTTTGGGCCCATCGGCACAGTCCCAGTTCGAGCATAGTGCTCTACTAGAGAGGTGACGGGAGAAGGAATGAACCAAAAAAGAGGCCGGCCTGGCTTTGATGGCGCCTCAGAGAGCAGGAGGGGGATGTGGCCATGACCCCTCTGCTCCTCCCAAGACACAAGGAAACTGGGCCCCCCAGCCCCATGTGGCCCCCGGCCCATTCTCTAGTAACAGCTCCAACAGATCACCCCATTCCCCATATCATGAGATAAAATCAACTTGCCTAAAAGACAAATTCAGTTTTCCCTTACTAGAATTCTGTTTTCAACTTTGATCATCATAGAGATCTATGATGACCTTCTCCCAGATCTTCTCCCAGATGAATATTATATTAAGTACAAAGGCAAACCAGTTGGAAGACAGGAGCATACAGTCCCAACCAGAGATCTTCTGCACCTTGGACCACTGCTATGGGATGCACTCAAATTATTCCAGGGTTTTGATGGTGTGGGGTTGTTTAATGGATTTTATTTTCATGTTGTTTTACCTTTTTCCCCAGGAAAAAGAGCAAGAAACTGGACTACAGCCAGGGCATCCCATGGTACTATCTGTTTAATGTGGCTCAGACAAGCACCAGTGTACAGGTTTCCCAAGAAGTCAGGAACCATGGCATACCTAGCATAGGCGACACCTGCTGCGGGCCATTTTTAAAACTCCTCTTTGCAACAAAGTTATTTTCAGCAATCAGTTTCAAATTGGCATATTTTATTACCTATTTTTGAATGAACATTGTATTTAGCTTGGAAGCATGCTCAGAGGACTCTTGGTAAGTTCACTATGCTCAGAATCACTCTTTGGGTGCCGTGCATGATGTACGATGATTCTCTGTAAAAACAGAGAATTAAAACTTGAGTTACTTCAATTCCATCACTCTATACAACCACTTAGAGTTTTTTCTTTTTGCTTAAAATTTAAAAGAGTAAAACAGAGTGGCTGGAGTAGGAATGATCATTGAAGAAAGCACGCCCAACTGAATCTGAATCTAGGGAGAAACCTTGCTAGTTTACTCTCTAAACAAATGCGTGTAGTCCTGTCCACGTGTGTAATTTACATATATATTGTTAAAACCCCATAGTAACTGTAGCAATCGTTTAAAGCTTAGACTAACAAAATATTTTTTTAGGGAGTGGAGAGAAGGATTATTTTATCACTGATAATATTTACAACTACTGGTACATGGTAATAAAAAAAAGCAGACTGACTTTCAATCCATTAAAAAAAAATTTTATCTCTAATAAAGGTGTGAGTTTACAGAACAATCATGCATAAAATGCAGATTCCCGTATATCCCCCTGCATTACTAATACGGTACATTTCCTTTGGTGTGATAGATCTGTTAGAATTGATGAAAGCACATCTTCATAATTGTACTATTAACTATAGTCCATGTTTAACTTAGGGTACACTGTGTAGTGCAATTTCATAGAATTTTTAAAAAATTTTCTATTTATTCTTTCAATACATTTTGAGTTAGTTTTTATAAGGTACAAGTGATAGGTCAAGGTATATGAACTTCCATATACCTCGCATATAGACTTCCAATTGTTTCAACATTATTTTGTTGAAAAGAAATATTCTTTTTTCCATTAAATTACTTCTGCACCTGTGTCAAAAATCAATTGCCAAAAAAAAAAAATGGCCATATTGGTATGGGTCTATTTCTAAATTTTCCAGTAGCTTCCATTGATCCGTGTGTCTATTTTTTACACTAACACCAAACTTTCAAGATTACTATAATTCTATATTAAGTTTTAAAATGAGGTCTTATGACTTCCTCAATTTTGTTCTTTTACAAATTGTTTTGTCTATTCCTGTTCCTTATCCTTTTCACATAAATTTTACAATCAACTGGGCAATATGTATTTTTTTAAGTCCTGTTGGGGTATTTATTAGAACTGTGTTAGATCTACATATTAATTTGGGGAGAATTGACATCTTAAACAATGTTAAGTTTTTGAAACTATGAACATGGTATACCTCCCTAATTATTTAGGTCTTCTTTGATTTCTTTCATCGGACTTATGTCATTTTCAGCCTACATCCTACACATATTTTGTTAGATTTGCACCTAAGCATGTCTTCTTCTTTCTTTTTCTTTCTGGAACTATGATGCCTTTTTTGGTTTGGTTTTGGGTTTTTTTTTTTGTGACTTTATTTTTAAATTCTGGTTTCCAATTATTTATTACTTTTGTATAAAGATATGCTTGATGGACCCCTTATCAGTTCTAGAAGTTTTTTGTATATTCCTTGGGAATTTCTATGTAGACTATCATGTCATCAAAAAATAGACTATTATTTCTTCCAGTTTATGTGCATTTTATTAACATCATTGCCTGGTCCATGATCCTAGGGGAAAATCACTCAGTCTTTCATAATTAAGTATGATGTTAACTCTAAATTTTTGAAATGTCCTTTTTCAGGTTAAGGAAGTTCCCTTTTATTTCTAGTTTCCCTAGGACTTATATCGTGAAGGGATGTTGAATTTTGTCATCATGCTTTTTCTGTACCTGTTGATATAATCATGTATTTTTTCTTCTTCAGTATGTTAATATTATGGATTAATGTGTTTGATGTCTTTATGTTAAACCAATCTTATAATCCCTGGATAAATCTCACTGTTTCAGGATGTAGTATCCTTTTTCTGTATTACTGGATCAATTTGATAATATTGTGGATGATAGTCACATCTTTGCTCATAGAGACACTAGCATCTAGTTTTCTTGTACTATTCTGAGTTTGAACTATTCAAATTCATTGACTCTTTCTTTGTCATTTCCATTCTGCTATTCAGCACCCCCAATGATACTATTTTTTTTTGCATGGGCAGACATTGGGAATCGAACCCAGGTCTCCGGCATGACAGGTGAGAAATCTGCCACTGAGCCACCATCACACTGCCCCAATGATACTTTTTAATTTACATTATCATAACTTTTAGCTATAAAATTTCCATTTGTTTCTTTTTTTTACAGCCTTTATTTTTCTTTTTTTTTCACTGACAATGTTTATCTTTCCATCCATTTCAATAGTGTTGATCTTCCTACTCCATGAAAAATGGTTATAATCGCTGCTTTAAAGTTTTCATCTAATAATTCCAACATCAAGATCGTTTTGGAGTTGGTATCTTTTCCGTAGAGACTTGAGATTTTCCTGGTTCTTTCTGTCAAATAATTGTATTCTGGATATCATAAGAATTATATTATGATACTCTGGGTCCTATTACTAGTCTTTAGAAAATGTTGATTTTTTTGTTGTTTATTTGTTTCAACAGGCAATTTACCCAGTTAGGTTCAAAGCGTGAGTCCTGGCCTGCCTTCTTTGAGCCATGGCTCCAATGTTAGGCTTGTGTTCAAAGCCTCTGCAGTGCCAGTCTGGCCCACCCATCATATGCGCCATCGAGGAGCCAGTCTTGGACCTGGGGGATGGTGACATCAGGGTTCAATTCTCAAAGTCTTTGATATGTTGCTCAGGGTCAGTTCCACACATGTGCAATTCAGGGATGCTCTCAAGATTTCATACACAGATTTTAAAGATCCTTTACTCAAGCTTCCTCTTCTCTGTGATTTCCCACACTTTCTAGCTCCAAGGGCTTCTTTATTCAGTCCTCTGGCTCAGAAACATAGGTTTTAGCTGTACTTACTTCCCATAAGTAGGTCCACCCCGGGGCAAAATGGAAGGAGAAAAGAAAAAAAAATGGGGATCCCCCCTCACACTCACGTTTCAGCTCCCAAGGCTCCCTTTTCCCAGTCCCTCTGGTCAGAGAGGAAGATTTTCTCTGTCTTACTGCCTGTGGGACTATTCCTGTTGCTATTCGGCCACCACCTAAAACTTGACTCAGGGCAGAGCTAGAAGATTGAAGAGAGAAAGAAAAATGAGAATTTCACTCCGCACTTTCCATCCTGAAGGAGTCTCCTTCCCAGGTCACTAGCCAGAAAAAGGGATGTTTTCTTGGAGTTTTTTCTATCTATTCCATTCTGGGATTAGAGCTTCCCTGGAATCTAGGACAGGATGCCATGGGAGGAAAAAAAACAGGATGCGAGAGCGGTTCTCAGCATGGTAAGGAGTGTTCTCTGACTTTTGATCCCCCCAATCCCTCTATTATTACTTGCTTTTCAGAGTCCTCAAATAGTTGCTTTATGTATTCTGTTCAAGGTTTTAATAGAAAACAATGGGAGAAGTACGGTGATATGTGCCTATCCCATTTTAGTTGTATCTGGAAATACCCAACTTGATTCTTTGTAAAGGAGAAATAAAGGCTTTTTGGAAAGCTCAAGAAGGCATGCTAGATCTCTTTAGCCATGACTATATCCCATTGCAACCCCTGGCTGAAAGGTGGCTAGGGAGAAGAGGGTAGGAGCTAGGGATGGGTTCATCAATATATAGGTTAACTGCAGCCTCCTGTACTGATGGGAAGTACGAGGTCATCTGAAAAAGGAATTGTGCTAATAGATTCCAATTACCCAGGCAAATATATTGTAATGGGTGCTCCCAGTAAAGGCAGTGAGGACATCCTGCTGGTAGGGAAGCTGCTTAGTTGGGTTCCAATTCCAGCTCATCCTGACCATTTTCCATGGTGTCAGCTCCACTCGGTGATACCTGGGCACAACAACACTAAAAATTCTCATTCCAGTCGATTATCTATCAACTGGGTCCCTTTCTCAAAAAATAAATGTCCAGGCTAAGTCATTGATTTGTATTTGTTAGATCTGATGGTGAAGTTTCAGGTCCTTGAATCTCAAATGGCAGGGTTGGTTATAGAATGGTGGGAAAGGAGAAAGTGGGAAAGTGTCATTAATTGGAAATCATTCAGATTATTAACCTACAACTTCTCATTTTAGCCCTTAGTGTGATAATGCTTTAAAAGTGTTTGTGTGCCAATAATGTTAGTACACTGAATGAAGCTGAATATGAGAATGATAGAGGGAGGAGGGCTGGGACACAAATGAAACCAAAAGGAAAGACAGGCAATAAAGACTGAGATGGTACAATCTAGGAATACCTGGAGTATACAATGACACGGACTAAATGTACAAATTAAAAAATTCTTTTGCATGAGGAAGAACAAAGGAATGTCAATATTGCAAGGAGTTGAAAATAGATGGTAATTCATATTTTAAAACTTTAACTTATGCATGCGACTAAAGAAAAAATGTGTATTTGGTACAAAATTTATTTTTTGACTAGTGCATTTCTTAATATAACTTATATGGACAGTTTAATTGAACACCATAGTACATGGAACCTTGAATAGGGCATAAAATATTGTTGGTTTGTCCAGAGTGATGCCCCAATAAATCCCAGAGTGGTTTGAACAGTGAATAAAAAAATATTTGCAAGGCCCCCTTGGGGGAATGGCAAGAAAGAGGGAAAATCAACTTCCCCGTGTGGAGAATTCCTGATATTCTCGCAAGCAGTGGGGACAACCAAATCAATAGGCTGAGCCCTCAAACTTAGGGTTTGTTCTTATCCCTGAAAGGACAGACTAAGCCTACTTAAAATTAAGTCTAATCAGCATCAAGGGACTGAAAAAAACCCTAGAATGAGCTGAGAATTAACATCAAGGGATTGAGAGAACCTTCTCGACCAAAGGGGGAAGAGTGAAATGAGACTAAGTGTCAATGGCTGAGAGATTCCAAACAGAGTCAAGAGGTTATCCTGGAGGTTATTCTTATGCATTAAGTAGATATCACCTTGTTGTTCAAGATGT
>PVIY010020934.1:0-11264 GCA_004026745.1 Myrmecophaga tridactyla
TCCTTTTTTGTGAACAATAACATATATACAAAACTATAAATTTCAAAGCACAGTACCACAATTAGTTGTAGAACATATTTCAGACTTTGACATGGGTTACAATTTCACAATTTTAGGTTTTTACTTCTTGCTGCTCTAAAATACTGGAGACTAAAAGAGGTATCAATTTAATGATTCAGCATTCATGTTCATTTGTTAAGTGCTATCTTCTATGTATTATTCCACCATCACCTTTGATCTTTCCATCCCTCTCTTTAGGGGTGTTTGGGCTGTGTCCATTCTAACATTTTCATATTGGAAGGGTCTGTCACTAATATGGGGTAGGGAGATGGAATTAGCTGATGTTCTGGAAAGGCTGGGCTAGATTTCAGGACTTATCTGGACCAGGGACCCATCTGGAGGTTGTAGGTTTCTGAAAAGGTACTCTAGTGCCTGGAATCCTTGTGGAATCTCATAAATTGCCCTACATGTTCTTTAGAATTGGCTGGAATGGTCCTGGTTGGAGGTTGGCAGGTTATGATAGGTAGCAAGGTCTACCTGAAGACTGCATAACAGCAACCTCCAGAGTAGCCTCTCGACTCTATCTGAACTCTCTCTGCCACTGATACTTTATTAGTTACACTTCTTTTCCCCCTTTTGGTCAGGATGGAATTGTTGATCCCACAGTGCCAGGTCTAGATTCATCCCTGGGAGTCCTCTCCCATGTCGCCAGGGAGACTTTCACCCCTGAATGTCATGTCCCACATAGGGGGGAGGGCAATGATTTCACTTGCAGAGTTGGACTCACAGAGAGTGAGGCCACATCTGAGCAATAAAAGAGGTCCTCCAGAAGTAACTCAGGCACGTCTATAGGTAGTCTAAGCTTCTCTGCAAACTACATAAGCTTCACAAGAGTAAGCCTCATGATCGAGGGCATGGCCTATTGATTTGGGTGTCCCTAAAGTTTGGGTGTCACGTAGATTTTAAGTGGGAGTAGGAGGGATCCAGCTGGAGGGAGGAGGGAGATTCCAAAGCCCCTGTTTCTGTCCTTTCCGTTCATCATCACCCTGCTTCAGCGGGAGGCTCAGGGTAGAAAAGCATCCCCTCACAGCTGCATGGATACCAGAGACAGGACATATTACAGAAAGGTACAACCGAAGATGGCACTGTCACTGCCCCTGACATGCCAGTGCCAATCAATCAATCAATAAAAAAATAAAAGAAATCTCAGAAAAAAATACCCAAACCACACAATTTCCATGGCATCCCTCCCTACTCATCTTTGTCAACTCTCAGCCCCTTCTTAGTTCTCCAAATGCCAATAGATGCCCCACTAAATATTTGTAAATATTTCTCAAATTTTGGAGAAGATAAAAATACAAAAAAAAAAGATGTTGCTACAAAAAAGCAACAAAAAAAGATGTGGCTGACTGCAACATCTTGGACAACCCACTTGTGACTCTCATTTCACAAAAATTTAACACACATACTTATAAAGCAAAGGAATGTCAAGAAGATAAATGAAAACTGAAAAGGCATATATCTCTTTTTTCTTTCACCAAAATTTTTTTAATTCCTCAAAATCGCCCTCAAATTATCAAACACATGCAGCAGTTCTCTAACAGAACACTTAGGAACCTTACCAACAGAATTTTAGATGAAATGTATCTCAGGGCCATTTGGTGAATATCTAGAGAAGTTGAAACAATCCCTATTCTATGTTCATTAGAATTGTTTTATTGAAAAAATACTCACCCAAAACCTAAAGGAAAATAACAGCCTTCATTCAGAAAGTTAGAAGCAATAGAAAGAAAAATCCGATAAATTGTTTTAAGGAACCCAGAAGAAGAGATGGAAAAAATCTTTATAGCACATGACCTATATATTTCTAGGCATATATATATATATATACCTAGAATACCCAAGGAAACTTCTGAAAATCTTTTAGAACCAGTAGAGTTTGGTAAAATAGCAAATGCAAATAAATATATAAAGATCAATAATAGCTGAAATGATAAAATTGATTCCAATTCTTAATTAGCAATTATTTTTTAAAAAGATGTCTAGATATAACATTAATAACAAAAGAAAAAAGCAAGCCACAAACATTAAGAATGCTACAGCACTTTATGAAGAGATGTTTATTTAAAAAGAAAAAATAACTTAAAAAATAGTGGGCATTCCAAGCACTAGGGTAACTTTCCAGAAACCTACACCCTCCAGATGGGTTCCTAGGCCAGATAAGTCCTGAAACCTACAGGCCCAGCCTCTCCAGAACATCAACTAGTTCCATCTCCCTACTGCATATTATTGACAGCCCCTTCCAAAAGAAAAACGTTAGAATGCCCATATCCCAAATATTCCTAAAGAGTAGGAGAAAGATCAAAGGTGATGGTGGAGTTATACAGAGTAGGTAGGGCTTAATAAATGAGTATGAGTGCTGAATCATTATATTGACATTTCTTTTAGTTTCCAGTATCTTCAGAGCAGCTAGAAGTAAAAACCTAAAATTGTGGAATTGTAACCCATACCAAACTCTGAAATCTGTTCTACAACTAATTGTTCTGCTGTACTTTGAAATTTATTGTTTTTTGTATATATGTTATTTTTCACAAAAAAAAGAAAAAAAGTCAATTATGATGATTAAAAAATATATATTTATTCCTTTTAGCCTCCTATATTCTGGAGCAGCTAGAAGGCAAAATCTGAGATGATGGTATGGTAGCCCATGACGAATTCTGGGATCTGTTCTGTACCTACTTGTTAAATAGTGCTTTGAAAATTATTGCTTTTTTCTTTCTTTTGCTTTGTATATATGTTATATTATGCAATAAAAATAAGTTAAAAGAAAAATAGTGGGGTATACCTTATTCCTGCATGAAGGCAAAGAAAAAACTGTAAACTGAAAGGGGAATTTTTTTTTTAATATTTTATTGACAAATCTTCATACACACAGTCCAAACATGGTGTACAATCAATAGCTCACAATATCATCACATAGTTGTATATTCATCACCATGATCATTTTTAAAACATTTGAATCACTCCAGGAAAATAATAAAAAGAAAAGAGAAGTTCATACATCCCATACCCCTACCCCTCCCTCTCACTGACCACCAGTATTTCCATCTACCCAATTTATTCTACCCCTTATCCTATTTACATATTTATTTTTATCTATATTTTATCACTCATCTGTCTATACCCTGGATAACAGGAGCATCAGACACAAGGTTTTCACAATCACACAGTCACACTGTAAAATTTATAACTTTATACATTTATCTTCAATAATCAAGGCTACTGGAGCACAGCTCAACAGTCTCAGGTACTTCTAAAAAGGGATATCTATATAATGCATAAGAATATATGGATAACTCCAGGATAACCTCTCAACTCTGAAATCTCTCATCCACTGAAACTTTATTTTGTCTCATATCTCTCTTCCCCTTTTGGTTAAGAAGGGTATTCTTTTTAAAATATCAAAAGGAAATCAATTTTACTAAATATAAAATTCTATTTTTCTGAACTTGCAATTTTTCTGCCATCTATATATTTTCATGATTTTATTAATGACCAGGTGTTATCTTACAATGTAAAAATGTATTATTAAAATAAATAATAATAAAAGTATAAAGATTTCAAATATAATCTTCGAGTTTCTAGGCTATATACTGAATCAAATTTCCGGTTTTCTTAAACCCTTAACATATACACCAACCAGGTTACCATGATGTTAAATATCATTAATCAAGAACGAACATTAGGCACAGAAGCACAAAAAAAGTTGACAGCTTCATTTCTTTCCCTTCCTTTGCTCTCAAGATAAATGTAATTTGAAGGAAAACAAACTGATATTATGACTGAAATCAGCAGATTATACTAGCCACCAGCCTCAGAGGCGAAATGCCCAAATGGAAGTGGAAACTACTTATAAGTTCTCAAATCTAAGTTAAATGCTTCCAAAATAAACAGCAGGAAGGGCTGGCAAATGCATTTATTTTTAAAGTAAATATTAACTTTGAGCCTGGTGACCAGAAAATTGATTCTGCTCTCTTTAGACTTTCATTTCCCTGCTCCTTCTCATCAAAAAGAAAAAAAAGAGAGAGAGAGAAAGAAAATCAAATAAGACACTAATTCTCCTACTTCTGAACCGAACTGATACTAGGAAAAAATCTAAAATCACTCTTGTTGTATGTCTCCTCACTTCTTCCTAGCTCAAACTGGTAGTACAAACAGAAAACAGAGAATACATCAAGCAAGCTATAAGCCAAAACTTGTCCATGAAATGCATGAAGGAAAAAAAAATGTTTTTAGGAGCATAATTCTGCTTTCTAACTGCAGAGCAAGAGCCAGTCATAAAGCATCTGTATTTCGTGCCTACTACTTTCTCCTTCTTCCCTTGACTTTAAGTAGCCACTTGTAGGGTCCAATCCCAAACCACAGAGTACTGTTTCTGCCACAGTGAAGGGTGGCAGAAGTCGAAGAGGTCAGAGGCCACTACATTTCCTGGAAGGCATGCCTAGACCATGAAAGGATTCAGGGCAAAGGAGGCCAAGTGGCTAGCAGCTGAGCCATTTGCTTTAGGACAATGGAGCTAACCACCTCCACCAAAACCAACCATTTTTAGAAAAAAGTAAGGAAGAAAATCCAATGAGAATGATGTGGTCTCTCTCTAAGCCAAGTCAATGGGTGAACTCACAGCCCTCCCTCCTACTTGGGACATGACTCCAGGGGTGTAAATCTCCCTGGCACCGTGGGACAGAACTCCCAAGATTCGCCGGAACCAGACTGAGAACATCTTCTTGACCGAAAAGGGGAAGACAGAAAGGAGACAAAATAAAGTTTCAGTGCCTGAGAGATTTCAAACAGAGTCTAGAGTTTATCCTGGAGGTTAATCTTAGCATTATGTAAATATCTCTTTTTAGTTTATGGGGTATTGGAGTGGCTAGAAGGCAGTACCTAAAACTGCTGAGCTTGTGTTTCAGTAGACTTGATTCTTGAAGATGAATGTGTAATGATATAACTTTTATAATGTGACTGTGTGATTGTGAAAACCTTGTGTCTGGTGCTCCTTTTATCCAGGGTATAGACAGATGAGTAAAAAATATGGATAAAACATAAATAAATAATAGGGGGATAAAGGGTAAAATATATTGGGTACTTGGAAATACTAGTGGTCAATGAGAGGGAGGGGTAAGCGGAAATATATGAGTTTTTTCTTTTTTATTTCTTTTTCTGGAGTGATGCAAATGTCCTAAAATATGATCATGGTAATGAATTCACAACTATGTGATGATATTGTGAGCCATTGATTGCACACTATGTATGGACTGTTGTGCATGAAGAGCTGTCATGAAAATATTTTTTTAAAAAAACCAATAAGACAGGAAGCACAAGGAATAGTGATAGGGGAGGGCAGAAAGAAAAAATTGGTCTACTCTTTCCATACTCCCCTCAGCACCCAACCTACCAACAAAAAAAAGAATACTAAGTACTCCATGTCTCTCTCTGTACCCACTTAAAGTCATTCATTTTTCTTACTAAGATGTAAATATTAAAGAGATCTGACTGCTTCGTCTATATTCCCAACCTTCACAAAAATTTCAGTTGTCACAATATGAAATAAAAATGAAGCTAGAGTCACTTCACATGCACAAGCTAATAATCCACGTGTACTTACTCAGGTTTGAACACAATGAATTCATTATTTCATGTTTCGTGTTCAATATTTAACACCATTTTGACTTGCTCAGTGGGGGTCATTTATAGCTACCAAAAGAAGTTATGACACACTGCTTTCCGAAAATGCCAGTAAAACACAACCAGTATCACTCTCATAAGGCCTCCCAGCTGGAACCAGTCTTTAAACAATCGAGGGGCCCCTGTACTTCATCCAACAGTCAACTTCCATAACCTTCATTGTTAGAATGAAGGTTCTAACATAATGTCCAGCCGGAAATATTTATTAAACATTTAGTACTGGAAAGATCAAGCTTACATATTATCAAACAATTATACCCAATCCCCACCCAAATCCAGATATAAACAGCAATCCAAGCATTGTTTTAAGATAATCCTGAAATTGAATCTAAAACGTAAGGAGTCATTTCGAAAGAGACCTCCTCAACCACACACTAATCAACCAGCTATGTTCTCTTCAGCAACTCATTTAACTAAACACCACCGACCCCGGGCCTCTCTGTATAATGGGTGTTAACTTGGCTTGAAAAATGGCATAGGTCAATTGCAGGAATCACTTACTATTATGCCTTTTTTAGGAAAACCCATTCACCTGTTAGAATTATTACCAAACATCAGGTGTTTCTCTGTAAGAGCTTTAGGTCCCCTCCAGGTCTGTATGCTACACACCACACCCAGAGTGCCTATGGGTTACTTTTCCCTCCTCTTGGGAAGGAGCTTAGTAACCATTCAGCCACACAGGCTTCAGAGTCACAGAGACTAGGATGGAATCCTGGTTTAAACCACTCTATAACTGAGGGACTTTGAGCAAGTCACAACTTCAATGAATTTCAATTATTATCATTGGAAAATAATGATAATATTTTTTAGATGTTTCCCCCAGGCAGATACTCATGTTTCAGAAAGCTGCTATCATACTCTATATAATAGAGTGCTTTGTTTTGTTTTGTTTTTACTTAATTTAATTTTTATTTTTATTTTATCCTTTTAAGTATTTTATACATGTTTTGCAATAAGCATAATCCATCTTTTAACAGTAAAAAATATCTGTGGAAAAACATGCAAGTGTGATAAAAAGAATAAATTCTGAAAAAAAGTGCAGGGTAAGTTTAATATAATTATATAACTTGAAAAAGTATCCGTATGGAAGAAAAGGTGTATACAGGCAATATAATAAGTAATATAGAGAAAGCCCTGAAGACAGTAAAAGTGAGTCATCGAAATGGTGGTGATACAATTAATGTCAGTCACATGTATCTTAAAGGTTTTATATTCTAATAACTATAGAGAAATTAATCTAAAGGCCAACCAATGTATTTCAGCAAAGCTAATTTTTTTTTCTTTTATAACTAAAGCACCCTGTGATGCACAAGTAACACATGATTTATATAAAATAATGCAAACCTCTAGTGGAAGTTCTGAGCTCAATTAAGGAATCTGGGGACAGGCCATATGTTGCCAAGCCTTCTGCACACCTGAACCCTAACATCTAATGACCCAAGGATGCTCATTTATAAAATTAAATAGTCTGCCTTTTAAGAGAAGAGAATCAAGTACTGCTGCAGTACATGCTCCATCATATTCACTTGCAGCAGTGTAAAAACAGCTTTAGGGTTGAAGATTTAAAATAAATGAGCACCAACAGCACAAAAGAATTTATAATACATGCCTTGAATGACTGTTACTAACATACGATTTTATCTCTTTAGGCTTAAAAAAATCATTAAAATGAAAAGTAAACAGTTATTCATTTTTTTCTTTATTGTGAAAAAATAAGATACAAACAAAAAAACAATAAATTTCAAAACACACTACAACAATTAGTTGTAGAACAGATTTCAGAGTTTGGTATGGGTTCAATTCCATAATTTTAGGTGTTTCCTTCTAGCTGCTCCAAGACACTGGAGAATAAAAGAAATATCAATATAATGATTCAGCAATCATACTCATTTGTTAAATCCTATCTTCTCTGTTATAACTCCACCTTCTCCTCTGATCTTTCTCCCAATCTTTAGGGGTATTTGGGTTATGTTCATTCTAACTTTTTCATATCGGAAAGGGCTGTCAATAATATAGGATAGGGCGAAGGAACGAACTGATGTTCTGGAGAGGCTGGCCCCTCTGGGTTTCAGGACTTCTCTGGCCTAGGAAACCATCTGGAGGTTTCTGGAAAGTAATCATAGAGCATGGAACCTTTGTAGAGCCTCAGGTAGAGCCTTAGGTCTTCTTTAGGGTTGGCAGGAATGGTTTTGGTTGGGATTTGACAAACCATGATACATAGCAGTATCTAGCAGAAGCTTGTGTAAAAGTAGCCTCCAGGGCAGCTTTTCGACTTATTTGAACTCTCTCAGCCACTGACACTTATTTGTAACACTTCTTTTCCTCTTTTGGTCAGGAAGGCATTATTGATCCCATGGTGCCAGGGCCTGGCTCATCCCTGGGAGTCTACCCCATGTTGCTAGAGTCTTACTCATTTTTATCTGTTGTAGAATAATCTTTACTTAGCTCTTTACTAAAAATTTCTGTATCACTGTCTTAGTTTTTCCTTAGGTCATAAAATCTGGAAAATAAATGTGATACTAATAAATAAAAAATTGTAGAACTAAAACAATCCTATTTTTCTGAACCAAAGATCACGATGCATGATCTGAAACCAAGAGCTGTTCCAAAAGTTTAAAGCCACATATGATCAAACCCATCTTCAACTCCTTTCTAACACTTCAGTACAGTCATTTTAGAGGAGTTGCTCTGTATTACTTTTATCAACCCAACACACTTGAGGTATATGAAACACTCCCAAAAAAAAAAACCTTGGCTAACTAAGGCAGCAACATTCTCATTTGTGGCGGTTTTTGTTTGTTTGTTGTTTTTCTCTGGGTTTTGGGGTTTTCTGTTTTGCTTTGTCTTGTTTTGTTTTAGCGGGGGGTGGAGGGGACATGAGAAGGGGCCCGCACCAAAATCCTCAGGGAATATTTAGAAAACTCTCACTATCTACCTCAACCACAGCCTAAACATTGTTTTATAGAGATGATACAATCTCCTTTTGTGAAAATCCTTTAAAGTACCACAAATAATGCTCTAAGACAGTTAAGTTACAGTCATAGCCCTAATTTGAGGCAAGGAACAGACTAGAGGGACATATTTCAGTTTGTTTCTACCAAGGCATATGTCAAAGGTGATAATTATATACATGACACATTCTTACAGACAAACTGTGGATTATGCCAAATTTCTGGGACTCTAACTACAACTCAACCCCTTTTATAACCACTCAAGAAAATATAACAGTTGAGAAACTGACATTCAATCTGCTCTGTTTTATAAAAAGGGAATTATTTGCACTTTCCGGTGTTTCAGCTGATCAGAACACTGAGTATCCAACAACATGTTTGATATCTGCTGGATGAGAATGGTCAACTCCAAAACTCTGAATACAAAGAAACCTTTTAAGCATCAAATGTTATAGATATCTCACATAAGGGTATTTATCTGCAGATTGAAGAAACACAGAGCACATGAAGACTCTAAGGATTCCTGGGTTCTCTGTCCATTTCAAGTCTCTTGTCAATATGATTTGCCAGCTTGAGAAAAGTACTTTTATCAGTGAAAAATCAAATAAGTACTCTAACCAGTAAATTTTAGGCTGGGCATGCTGAAACTTTTTTCTGCTCTGCTTTAACCCACACAATCATACAAGTCTTAAAAAAATTTTTTTCAACACATTCTTAACCTATACATATAAACTTTAATATTATAAATTTTTGAGTAGCTGTTTTTTAAATTCTACACAAGAAAACTAATTACATTACTAAAAAAAAAAAAGCACGTTTCACTCTAAGACACTGTATTAAATAATATGGCTTTCAGATCGTAAAAAAAAAAATTTAAGAAAATCCCTAGGCTCATATGTTTAAAATGGAGAACAGCTACTCAATTAAAAAAAATAATAATAATTAAAAATAAAGTAAAATAAAATTGAAAAATTAAAGAATGAATTGAAAGAAAAACTAGAACGAACTATATACTACTGAAAGTAAAACAGATTTAGAGGGAAAAAAGTGACTATTACTTCAATTATTGTCTTTAAATGGTGAAGAAGTTGCTTTAAACAAAAACAAAACATTCACACATTTTAGAGAAATTAAGCATGCAAAATTGAGAGCAGACTGCTGGTTTCAGTTTCTTGTAATTGTGCCTTTTGTAAATTTTATGACACAGCACAACAATAGAATTAAATGTGTTTTAGACTACAAAAATTTCTTAATCAACATATCCTTCCAAAAAGAATAATTTAGAAGCGTATATCTGGCACACTGATATACTCAGTATATCCTTGACATCCTTCTCAAAAAAACATGACCCCCTGGGCTTAGCTGATTTCAATTATCGTCGCGAGTCCTAAAATAAGATGCCATCTCAATGGTAATCAAGCAATTTAAGGATTCATAGATCATAAATCAATGACTTGAATTTCAGGCAGAAGGAAAATGGGCATAATGTACTCCCTACAGTTGGGCCCATTTTGTACTTGTTGAAGCCAACCATAAGTACTTAGGCTGCACAGAGGGACTTCCTGTGCCAGAGGCCAGCTTTCTAGAAATAAATTCAAAACTGCAAATCAGAGGACTGCCAGGGAAGGTGCTTCAACCACCCAGAAGTGAGCGGGTTCCTACCAGGCTGGGCCTGTCATCAGGATGTACAGTGCTCACGAAGAGAGACAGGGCACCGTTCACCCTTTAGACTTCCGTAGCAAATTGCCTTTCGGAAATCAGGAATATGAGAGCAAATAATTCTTGCAAATGCTAAACATTTTGCAGTTTGCATTTTGTGACATGCACCTCCTCTCAGTGCCTTTAACAGCTCTACCCAGACATTCTGGCCACTGCCTGGGGTTAGATGTAATTATGGTAATTATGTCTACCATAATTAGTGAGATGGTAAATGTGATCCAACATTCATAAAAAGGAAAATTTGAAGCACAAAAAGTCTTCAGCATTCCAAAATTTTAACTAAATCTCCAATGAGAGAATTAAGGAGGAAGTGAGGTTCATTTTCAACAATCCAAATCACTGAATTTGAAATATAATGACATACCCAACTGCTGGAATAATCAGAGGAGAGAAAAAAAAAAAAACAGCAGTCTGTAAATTTCTAGATCTTTTGTACAGGCCAGATTCATGGCATCCAACATTGGCAGACATGATTATGGGGATAATTAAAGGGATACAAAGTAATATAAAATCATACTGTAATAGACAGTGAGATGGAATTTTTGTCCCATTCAACACTGAAAGATGCTAGGAGCTAACAAATCTGTAAATACTAAGAAGCCAGGCTAAGGAGTCTGGACTTAAACTTGCAGCTGGCAGAGGGCTTGTAAAGTATTAAGCAGGAAACTAGCATGAGTTGTGTTTCAGACCCATTAATCTGTTGGAAGGGGAGGCAAGCTGCAGGCAGAAAGGCCAGTGAGAAGATGGCTATAAGTCCAGGCAAGAGATAACGAGGCTGATTTCAAACAGGGCTGAGAGGTTATCCTGGAGGTTATTCTTACATATTAAGCAAACATCCCTTTTTAGTTTATG